>JAHIAM010006124.1:0-37392 GCA_021605205.1 Aegilops longissima | reverse complement strand
TTTGAAATCTCATACAGCTTCACCAATTTCTTCAAAGGATGAGACGAAGCTCTTCTAGTCACCGAGGAATTTGTTCTGACCGAGGAGTTAGGAATTCGCCAAAGCGAATTGCCTACACAAAGGAGGAACATGATAGCCCCGAGGAATTTGATGTTCAAATTTCCGATCACTGTCAGGTTGCGCGCCACCTGTCCCAAATATCTTATCCACCTAACGGTCATATCATTGAAGGGCATTTATGTCTTATCATGTCGGGCTGCTCCCTAGGCTATAAATAGCCGCCTCACAACCACTAGTTGGTTGGCTGCCCGAGAGAACTTGACACTTGTCATTTGAGAGCAACCCATCCTCCGAGGACTTTGAGAGAAAATCATCAAGTGAGGAAAACCCAAAGTGAGGAAAACCCAAAACCAAACCCCATAAACCCAAAGTGATTGAGCATCATCAAGAAATTGATCCCATGTGGATCCGACGCTTGTTACCTTTGAAGACTGTGCTTCTTCCAGACGGTTAGGCGCCAAGGTCTAGAGCATCCAAGAGGAATTGTGGATCGCCGAGTGACCAAGTATGTGAAGGTTTGAAGTCGCTCAAGACTTACCACGAGTGATTGGACGAGGTCTCGTGTGACCTTAGTTCAAGGAGAATACGGTGAGGACTTGGTGTCCTGAGCTGCGTGCTCAAGGATCGGGTGTCCGGATCTGTGTCCTCGAGTTTAAATACTCACCGCCCAACCAGACGCATAACCGAGACAAAGCAGCTTGAACTGGTCTACCAAATCATTGTCTTCACCAACCTAATCGGTTCTATTTCCTCAACCCTTTCATTTCCTCATTCTCGTGTTGAGTGTTTGTTCATATCTGTGTTTGAAGACTTTGATCAAGACTTTCTCAATTTCCTCGCCAATTTCTTCACCGCTTGTCTTCATCTTGTGTTATCCTCGTGATTACGCTTTCAGACTGTGATTGTCTTCATTTCATCATGATGACTATGCTTGTAATCTGTTATGCTTACTTCGAGTACTTATTCCGCTGCAAGTATTTTCGCTAAGGAATTTCTCACCGCAAATTCCTCAAAGAAGAATTCATAAAATCGCCTATTCACCCCCTCTAGTCGATATAACGACTTTCAATTGGTATCGAGCAAGGTACCCTTGTTCTCGTGATTTTGGTTTAACCACCGGAGTTTTAGTTATGTCGACCGCAGTATGATCAAGGTCTCAGCAGGGTGTCCTACCTTCGATGGGACGGACTACCCTCATCGAAGAACAAAATGCGAATGCATCTTGAAGCAATTGACAACGATCTCTCGTATGTTGTGACAAAGGTGTTTCTCACCACACCTCTCTCCAATGATGCTGATGTGAAGAGATTCAAGCAACTCGATTCTCGCTTAAGAATATCATATGTGGCCATCCGAGCAAAGGTCAATATGGAAGAGTGAGTGCTTTGGAATCGCTAAACTCATCCGGGACAGCTGTCCAAAGTAATGAAGGTGTTTCAACTCAGCGTGACTCTCGAGTTGATGTTCTTCGAATCTCTTCAACCGCTTCAAAAGACTCGACAACGAAAATGTTCAACAAACCTTCGATCGCTTCACCGACATCTCAAATGAGCTTCAAGCACTGGTGCCACCGACATCACCGACCATGAGGTGGTGAAGAAATTGCTAAGATCGCTTGATTCCTCATTTGATACTCCGCACCGATGATACAAGAACGAGCTGACTACAAGTCTCTTGATCCCGCCGATATCCTCGAAGGCTAAATACTCACGAAGTTCCAGCTTTGTCAAAAGAGAGATCTCTATGGTTCGCTATGGAAAACACGCGCCTCAAGGCCAAGGCTGTGTCCGAATCGAGAGTGAAGACTCGTAGTAGCCTTGGAGATCCTCAAGAATTTGGCCAGAGCTAGCACCGCCGTGAAGAAATTCCAGAAATTCACAAGACGTGGTCGCTTTGAAAATCCTCAAGAAGCAGTGATTCCTCATCTAGTGACTATAAGAGAAGACTTTGCCACAAATGCAAGAAACCTGGTCACTATATCCAAGATTGTCCTCGGGAAAAGGAATTAAGAAGAAGAAGCACAAGGATTACAGCTCGATGACTTGAAGAAGAAGAAGAAATCATCAAAATCTTCATCATCAAAATCCTCAAACCTTCTTCTCACAAGAAGAGCAGCTCCAAAAAGGCTCTGCATTCATTGGCAAGGAAATGGACTCAAGCTGAATCGAGGAAAATGAGGAAGAGGAGGAGTCTCAAGAATCTGAATCTGTGTGGCTAGTCCGCTCTTGCTATCGCTTATGTTAGCAAGTCCATCTTCAACATCAAGAAACTGACTCACGACAAGCCCGATGAGGAAAATGATGACTACGCCCCACCTATTGCTTCATGGCAAAAGGTGCCAAGGTACTCAATTTCACCTCCTCTCAATCTAGTGAAAATGAATCGATGAGGATCTCAAGCCCAGCTACTCTAAACTTGCTAAGATTGCTATAAACAACAAAGGGCTTTTGAAAAGGTTCAAAACATGCTAGATAAGAGTGATGATATGTTAGGTGAAGAATGGATCGCACTCAAGCCCCGATCGAAAATCTTCAGAGAGTTCAGCCTAGGCTTGACAGCTTTCAAGGTCATCATAACACTCTCTTATCTCGATCATGAGAAACTTTCTTATGAATTTCTTCAAAGAAAGCAAGATCTTGAGAAGCTAAGAGCGAGTTATGAAGATCTTCGTAAGGAGCGCGATTCATTACTTGCTCAACAAATCAGCGCTTCTCAAGAAGAATTTGTTCCTCCATGCTTAAAGTGCATTGAACGTGAATCTTCTAATTCTTCACCGAATGTTCAAATGCTTCAACTGTTATAAATTCTTCACCTGCCTCTACTATCACTAATTCCTCATCCGAGGACATTGCTAGTATCACCGACGATGCAGATCAAGGAATTGTACATGACAGCATGTACAAAAGCCTCAAAGGGCATCGACTTTTGTGATGTGCTTAAAAGCAGATCCTCAACAGAACCCTAGGAAAGAGGGTATTGCCTTTGAGAGGAAACTCAATGTCGATGGAACGATCGAAGCCCGAGCAAGATCCCAAAACCTCATGGGTTGCTGCAAAGGGACCTCCAGCTGATCCATCTACCTTATCTGGTTTTACATGTGAATTTCCTCATTCTGCTGATGAGTCATTTGACTCAAACTATAAACTGTTCAAAAATCAGAATGGTGAAGTATTTGCTAGATATGTTGGCACTAATCGCAGAACGGTTCCCTATGAAGAAAATCTGGTTCCCAAGAAGTGCCTTGAAAGTCTTCAGTGAATGTCCTCATGACACCACCAAGGAAGAAAAGGAACCCCAGATCAAATTCTTCATATGGACCAAATTCTTCATATGGATCCAAGTCCTCATACGGACCAAATTCTCACGTGGATCAAATTCTCAAAAGGATCAAAGTCCTCATATGATTATCATCGTATAATAACTCTATTTCGCAGGTAGAGCTAAGGGCTATGAATATGTGCATTATTCTTCAAACCAATATGTTCATAAGTCCTCAAGAATTTCTCTGCTTATTCATATGCTTACCCTAACCCTCTTATGTGAAACGAAATGGTTTGGCCTCTATGCCACCATTCTCATATGGTGCTCGCAGAATGATGAACTCTTTGCCACCCCTTCAGATGTGGGTGGTGAAGAAAAGAACTAATCTCTTCTCAGGGTCGTCTCCAGACGCGCTTTAACGCTCAAGAATTTGTCAGGCCCCGACAAAATGCTCGAAAGGACGCAGCTAATCATGATGAAATGAACTTTCATTTCACACGCCCTCATACCGCTTATCTGAATATCGACCGATGAAATTCATCTCGATGAACTTGATATCATATTCTTCACCGATGAAGTATATGAGATCGTAAGTTGTACTAATTCATCCGCAGGATGATCAACCCAAAGCCACCGAGTGGGTTCTCGATAGTGGATGTACAAATCACATGACCGGTGACAAGAATCTATTGATGGATGCTACCTTATCACCGCCACATCTCAAGCATATCATCTTTGCCGACAAAGGCAAAAGTCGTATTGGGACTTGTAAGGTTGCTATCTCTAAGGACATGCACATGGACAAAGTCATGCTTGTTGAGTCTTTAGGATATAACCTCATGTCAGCCTCAATGCTTTGTGATCTTGATATGGTTGTTATCTTTGGCAAGTATCGCTGTGTTGTGATTATGGAAGTCGACAATTCCAAAGTCTTCAAGGCTTTAGGAGAGGAGACTTGTATATTGTTGACTTCTACATGACCACAACCAGCCGTGTGCCTACTTGCAAAAGCTTCGTATATGGGCTATGGCATCGATTTACTTGGTCACGCAGGCATGAGGAATTTGCACACGCCATGAAGAAGAAGCATGTCATTGGCATTGAGAATGTCAAATTCTCAAGGATCACTTATGCGGAGCCCGTGAAGCTGGAAAATGACCAAGGCCAAGCATCCAAATAAGACTATCATGACCACTACTCATCCCTTCAATTGCTTCACATGGACCTCTTTGGTCCCAATCATTACTCAGCGTCGTTAATGAAGCATCACTATATGGCTTTGTTATTGTTGATGATTACTCTCTACACATGGGTACACATTGTTACTTATAAAATCAAGTGCAGGAAATCTTCAAACGATTTTCCTCGAGGGCTTCAACTAACTTTGTGTGAAGATCAAGCACATCAGAGTGACAATGGAACTGAGTTCAAGAATTCGGTCTTGATGACTATCTTGATGAACTTGGTATTACTCATGAGTTATCTGCTCCCCTATACTCCTCAAAGAAATGGCGCCGTGGAGCGCAAGAATGTAACTCTTGTTGAGATGGCTCGACTATGCTTGATGAATACAAAACGCCTAGTCGCTTTTGGATTGAAGCAATTGACATCGCGCCACATCATCAACAGAGTATATCTTCACAAATTCTTCAAAAGACTGCCTATGAACTCCTCACGACAAGAAACCTAATGTAAGTTATTTCAAAGTCTTCGTGCTAAATGCTGGATTAGAGATCCTCACCACAACTCTAAATTTGCACCAAAGCACATGAAGGTTTTATGCTTGGTTACGGAAAGGACTCGACACCTACAGTAGTCTTCAACATCGCTTT
Organism: Aegilops longissima; assembly: GCA_021605205.1. Lineage (NCBI taxonomy): Eukaryota > Viridiplantae > Streptophyta > Magnoliopsida > Poales > Poaceae > Aegilops > Aegilops longissima. The sequence continues at coordinate 32,239 of JAHIAM010006124.1, read as the reverse complement.
CACAAGATTGTTGACATCGAGATGTGCGGTTCGATGAAACTAATGGCTCGCAAAGAGAGCACCTACCTTCTGTGTTAGACTAACCAGCACCGAGGATTCTATCAGTTCAAGGCAACCGAGGATGTCATTCCCATCAAGAAACTGCTCAAGAATTCATCCTCAGACGCCAAGAACGCCGAGCTGATGCACTCAAGATAATGTCAAGAAAATGGTGCCGAGGAAAATGATCAAATTCCTCAAGACAACCAGCTCATCCTCGCTGCAAAAAGAAGTGCAAGTTGACAAGATCATCGATGACATTGAAGCGCCAGTCCTCTCACTCGCCAAAAGCTTCACATTTATCTAACTTTGTGGGCACTATGCTTTTGTCTCTATCACAGAGCCCACTAAGGTAGATGAAGCATTTCGAGCCGAGTGGATTCAGGCCATGCAAGAAGAATTACATCAGCTCGAGCTCAACAACGTGGGAACTGGTCAAACGCCCAGATCCTCGCAAGCATAATATCATTGGCACAAAGTGGATCTATCGCAACAAGCAAGATGAAATGGTCTTGTGGTGAGGAATAAGGCACGACTAGTAGCTCAAGGCTACACGCAGGTTGAAGGAATTGATTTCGATGAAACTTTTGCACTGCTGCTAGACTTGAGTCTATTCAGATATTACTCGCCTATGCTAACCATCACAATATCACTTTATATCAAATGGATGTGAAAAGTGCATTCCTCAATGGTAAGCTTGAGGAAGAAGTATATGTTGCTCAACCCCTGTGTTTTGAAGATCCAAAGAATCCTCGACAAAGTCTTCAGACTAAATAAGGCCCTCTATGGCCTCAAGCAAGCCCTCAAGCGTGGTATGATACATTGAAGGAATTCTTCGTGAAGAATGGCTTCACACCCGTTCACTCGATCCTACTCTTTTACTAAATCTTATGATGGTGAACTGTTTGTGTGCCAAATATATGTTGATGATATTATCTTTGGTTGTATCGACCAACGTTATAGTGATGAATTTGCCTATATGATGAGTGAAGAATATCAAATGTCTATGATGGAGAGTTGAAATTCTTCTTAGGTCTTCAAATTCACAACAACACAATGGCATATTCATATCTCAGAGAAATACCTCAAAGATGTCCTCAAGAAATTCGCATGCAAGATTGCAAAGGTGTCAAAATTCCTATGCCCACAAATGGCCATCTATGCAATCGATGAAAATGGTATTGACTTCGATCACAAGGTATACCGCCCATGATTGGTTCTTTATTGTACTTATGTGCATCTAGGCCAGATATAATGCTTAGTGTTTGCATGTGTGCCCGATTTCAAGCTACACCAAGGAATCACACCATAAGGTCTGTGAAGCATATTCTTCGATATCTAGCTCACACACCAACACTAGGATTATGGTACCCCAAGGGCTCTACTTTTGATCTCATTGATATTCTGACTCGACTATGCTGGTGATCGTGGACCGCAAGTCAACATCTGGTACTTGTCATTTCTGACGATCTTTGGTCCGTTGGTCCTCAAGAAATGAACTCTGTATCACCGTCCATCGCGAAGCTGAATACATTGCTGCTGGCTCGTGTTGTGCTCAATTACTATGGATGAAGCAAACCTCAAGGACTACGGCATCAACGTGAAGAATGTGCCTCTATTGTGACAATGAGAGTGCCATCAAGATTGCTCACAACCCAGTTCAGCACTCAAGACAAAGCACATTCAAATTCGCCATCATTTTCTTCGTGATCATGTGTTGAAGGGCTTACATCTCCATCGAAAGCACGTGAAGATCAAGAACAGCTAGCTGATATCTTCACTAAGCCCTTGGATGAGAAGAGATTTAGCAAGTTGCGTGTGAGCTAAATATCTTAGAATCTTCGAATGTTCTTTGAAAAGGACACACATCCTAACACTTATGCAAAATTGATGACTTAGATGTGCAACACATGAAGAAACGCTTTTCTTCAATCAATGAAGAATAACACTCTAAGTGTGAAGAAATTAATGAAGAATTTGATTCTCGTAACCCTACGACAATTGTACGCTGTGTCTGAAATCATCATTCTTATACGGTGGGTCACGCCACCACCAAAGTTGAAAATCTTCAATTTGAGTTTTTCCTCGCTTTTGAAATTCTTCAGTTTTTCAAATTCTTCAACTTTGCAAAATCTTCACTGCTTCCGCTGCCTTTCTTCATTGGCTATATATATATATATGGATTTATGTCCTCTACAACATTCACTTATGGCTATTTCTTCAAGTCGCTTTTTCGCTAAGTGAATGTGATCGACCTTCCTCTATGCTATACTCAACCCAATCCATTCACAAATTCTTCATGTGCGCTCTACTTGAAACTCGCTCAAATTCTTCATTGTGTCCTTGATAATTGAAGAAATTGCAACGGAACTTTAAAACTAATCTTATCCAAACCTTCATTTTTACCATTAAACTGCTCCGCATCCCACGATGCATTATTTTATTCACCCACGATCGCACACGATCTCCACTACACAAGACGTGAGTGACACATGTCGTGAGAAGGGAAGCGGTCAGGCATGTTCGCCCTAAATCTTCGGACGATCCGCTTTTCACCGTGGTCTATAAATACCTCTCTCCTTCCTCACTCTTTTTACTCCGCCGACCTCTCTCTCCGCCGAGCTCCTCAAACCCTAGCGCCGCCGCTACTCCATCGTCAGCGGTGAGGAAAAGCTTCACCGCTTTGACCTCTTCGCCGACGATTGCAACCGACCATGGAAAATCTTCACTCCGCCGCCAGCCGTAGCTGATTTCTCCGCCAAGTTAGGGCGTGAAGATCTGAATGACTAACTTCCCAACTGTTCTTCTCAGTTCGTCGTGTTCTTCACTTCGTAAATTAAAAGTTACTTTTATTACTCGCTTTGATTCTCAAATCTTCTTCAAATTCTTCAAAGGTGTTTATTCTTCAAATTCTTCACACATATGAACACCTCAAATCTCTTGATTCGCTTTCTAAGCAATGATTTTCTTCAAGATTCCTCAATTGTGTGGATCCTCGATCTATACAACTCGAACCTAAGACAAAGAACGCTTAGTGAAATTCTTCAAGGCTCATCTGGTCAAAATCCTCAAACTTGTTCTTTTGAAAACCTTCCGAGAACGATATGACCTCTCCAAATTCCTCGCACCTATACTGCTCACACAGTACAAATGTCCGCTGCTGAATCCCTAGGTTCTCATCAACTTAACTCATTTGCAGCGCTCTCGAAGAAAACTGCACACTTCTTCGTGAGAACTCAATTGTTCAATTTCCTCAATCAAGAAAATGGCGACGGTAAGAAGCCGCAGAAGGAGGAAAGAAACCTGAGGTTATGACAGCATTTGAAATCCTCGAGGAAATATATGCCGACTATTGCACACCGGATGAAGAAAGCAAAAATCAACGCAAGGTGCGATTCGTAAGATTGAACGGAGATGGGCACGGAATGGAAGGAATACAGATATGTAACTCCTAAGTACATGAAGAAATTCGCTTAAATCCTCCATGCCCAAGAGCCCTTTGGCACCGGCCAAATAGCTGATCCCACTAGCATCAAACGCGTGAGGACTTTCCGATGAATGGGCTAAACGCAAGCAAAATTGGCAAAGCAAGCAAAGGAGGCAAGAAGAAATTCAATGAGGATTCTGCCATTGCCATCGCCATCGAGGTCTCGGTCAAACCGAGGAAATCAATGCAAAAGAAGCCTGCTCATAAGCCAAGTGTTTCATCATCCGCGCTCTCACGGCCAAGTTCCTCAACAAAGACCTTCCAAGCAAATTCTCACACCGCTGCTGCTCCATCAAAGTCCTCAACAGCCTGGCAAAACCTTCAGCCTCGTGCACCTGCTACTTGTCAAAGGACCACTGGTTTCAATTGCCTCAGCATTTCGCAAGTTCCTCACCTGCTCCAATTTCTTCATCGGCCCGCTCACCAAGATCAAGGCAACAGCTGGACGAGGTCCTCGGCCTAGTCCAAGGAAGAAACAAGTTGTATTCCATGTACCATCTCGATGATGAGGCATCCGATGAAGAACTTGAAGAAATCATCGAGACCGCCAAGTGAAGGCCGCTAGAGCCAAAGGTACATCTGTACATCGCTATTGATCCAAGAAAGTCCTCGACTTTATTGATCTCTCGCACAATGATCCCAATACCCTCTCGCTCGATCTTCATCCGACACTGGTCAAAGTCATACGCCGACTCACTTCATCGCTGAAGAAAATGGAAGTTTGAGAAGGCGAGGGAAATCAAAAGGCTCAATACAGAAGGAGAAGTTCTCAAGAAAACGTTGTCAAGATGACACCGAGGAGCTTCTCAAAATTCAAACTGAAATTCAAGACCTCAAAGAAAACTTCGATACCCACTATGCTGATTGGCAAGGAGTCAAGACCAGATTCGCAACCTCGACGAAGAAATTCACAAGTGTTGCTGCCCCAAAGGCAACATGAAATTCCTCAGCCGGAGCCTCACCAACCTCACATCAAGAAAATGCCAAGATCATGATGTTGTTCAGCCTGCTGAAGAAAATGTTGATTCCAGTGGCTGATGATCCCATCCCACCACCGAAGAAATCGCCAGGCACCCACTAGTGGTGCGCTCAAGAAATTGCTCAAGACAGGGAACCGCATCGCTTGTTCTCAAGAAATGCACCAAATTCCTCACCCTCCTCCCGCGCCAACTCCAACTCCAATTCTTCCATCCGCTCGATGTGAAGAAACCAAGGCTGCAGAACGAGCTGTCAGAAGAAAAGGAAAGCATCACCAAGCCGATTCTTCGCCACAAGAAAATGAAGCCAATGACCAGCTCATTTGAAAACCCAATTGATGCTGTTCCAATTTCTCCATACCATCAAAGGAAGTTGTTCCTTTGGAGAAGACTATGAGATCCCAATCGATCTGATGAAGAACATCAATCACCGCTTCGTCAGAGAAAATTGATGAAGAAATTGAAGTGGAAGCAATCCTTCAACCCCAGTTATTTCTCATCGACTATGAAATTCCTCAAGTCGGTGCCGAGGAAATTGAAAATGAAGATGTGGATATTGATGCACCACTCAAAGGATAAATGATGACTTTGGGAAAGTCAGATCCCAATACTCTCTCTTCACCCCGCCCAACAAGTTCCTCACTCTCCTCGCACAAACAGTCCAAATGGACTCAAGAAAATCAACCCATCGGTTCTCAGCATGAAGAAATTCCAGCCACTAGTGCCGATGAAACTGCTGTCGCGCTAATCCTCGATCGCACTTGTTGAGGAACAAGAAATTCCTCAGTCAAGAACCTGAACTTGTGATTCCCGAGGTGGTGATGCAACTCATCGACACCCTCTCGCCCAAGCAAAAGAATCCGCTCTCAACCAAGCAAAAGTTCAAGGCTGAAGATTTCTTTGCCGAGCACGTGTTCTTCATCAATATAATCCTTATGATTCTCGCTCAGATTAGGAAGAGGCGCTCGACTGCCACCAAGCCAACTTCTATTCCTCGCTTTTCAACAAGGACAAAATCTTCGATCATGCTCATATTCCTCATGTGGATATGGAGTCGCTGCTGCTTTGAGCCAGCCCTCGTTGTTCTTCACGACGCAGACTTCTAAACTTCTGACCGATATTTGTGATCGAATGAAGAGCTAATTCTTCGCCTCTATGCAACCTCGCACATCACCGGAGACGCTCAAGACGTGAATTCATGGGTCTTAGATTGATGACTGAAAACACTCACTACAAGGCACCAAAGAAGTGAATTGCTTCGCGTCCTACCACTCAGTCCTCCGCTTGATGGTGCACGCCGATCTATGAAGAAAAGAACTTTCAAATCACTATATGCAAGTGCCGATGAAGCCTTTGAAGCCAAGGCAGGCCCCAAGAACCAAATTCCTCGCCAAGGAATTATTATATGTGCCTCTGACAGTCTATCGAATTTTGACGAAGACTATGAGTCCTATCAAAGGCCACGACTTAACGATGAAGAAGTCGCTGGCATCATGAAGAATATGCTTTTCAACATCATCCATGGCGCTCCCTCACCAATTTCCATGATTTCTTCATGAGGACTCGCTAACATTGCCATGTCACCTTTTGAGTCAAAGCCTTATGCGCTTTGGATTATGAGATTCATCAGTCAAGATCTTCACTAAATTACAAGGTCGACATTTTGAACCACCGCAGCTACCTCGCCTCGATTGAAGTCCTCAAACGGACAATTACCTCACCGATGACAAGGGCAAGGCTATCGCTGTGATAGATGAAGGCATTCGCCCATTGATGGACAGTTTCAAAGCAGCATCCTACTCCACCAATGATGACTCGCCACACATGACTCAAAGAAGAAATACCTCACCAAGCAAAGTCCTCAAGCTATCAAGACCTGTGGTGATGATCGATCGTGAGTTACTCCTCGCCTTCATCAAGGTTGATCGAATCATAAGTGGGTCAAACGCCGCTTGGTACTCTTCTTTACAACATGACCTCAACACACAATGCAAAGGAAGAAAACCACTACTACCTTCATGAAACCTTCAAGCGCACTGGCTGTTCTTTCACATGTCTACAATGAAGAAGAACTGACATTCAATGGGACTCAAGGAAGAATTTGACTGGTCTGCACCTCCTCCAAGAAATTCAAGAAGGTCAAAGTTCCTTCCTTGGTGGCTAGCTCCTATTCTTCATCTCGCACATCGATGAAAATGAAGATTTGGAAGACACCATGGCTGGTCCTACTTCAACAAACAACCCCAATAATGTCAAGGCCCGCCTTCAACTTGAAATTCTTCAAGAGCGTTAGTCCTCGCCGATCCTTTTGGTCATTTGATGACAAAGGGGAGAAATTTGAGTTAGTCTTCAAGCCGGTCTAGTTTTTGTCTATATACAGTATTTTATTAAGTTACAACTCGCTCTTCCAAACCTTTATTGATCGAGTTGTAATCTTAAACCCGATGGTGCTTTGATACTTTTGATGCATTATGCTCTTGCTCTATGCTCGATTAGATGTAGTTATGCTATTCTCGTATGCTCTTTGAAAATCTTCATAGCAAATCAATTTTTTGGGCTCGATACTTTTGATGCATTATTTTGCATAACATCAAGCACCATATTTCATCATGCATTTCAAATTCTTCATACTATATGTTAAATGCGTATGAATTACAAGATATAGGGGAGATCTCCATGATTCAATTCTTCAAATGTGCATTGCCTCAAAAGCAAATTCCTCACTATGCACATCTTCAGGGGGAGTTCTTCTATATCTTGCAATCAAATTCCTCATTATCAGTATTTACACTTCATATGTTTATCCCCGTTGAAAACTTAACCTATGTTGTCATCAATCACCAAAAAGGGGGAGATTGTAAGTGCATCTAGTGCCCCTTAGTGATTTTGGTGTATTGAAGACTTATAGGTTAAGTAACTAATGCGTTTGTGAGTGTACACAGGTCTATAAGTCTATGAGGAGTTTGATATTTACAGAGAAAGTCGATTTCTAAAAATGAAGTTCTTCAACTCAAGACTTTGATATTCAAGACTTTCTCAAGACTTTGAAAGTGAAGAAATTGGTGTGACCTTGAAGACTTGGTATTCATTTGAGGAACATGAAGCGTGAAGACTTTTGTTTTCGTAGTTTCATTTTCTTTCTTGAGTCATAGGAAACACCGCATCGTTAAAGGGGTCGAGGAAATACTAAGGAAAATTTCCATTTGATGCTCAACTCAAAATCCTACACCTACCAATCCTTCGAGTGAAGCTTTTGAAATCTCATACAGCTTCACCAATTTCTTCAAAGGATGAGACGAAGCTCTTCCGTCACCGAGGAATTTGTTCTCGACCGAGGAGTTAGGAATTCGCCATGTAATTGCCTACACAAGAGGAACATGATAGCCCCGAGGAATTTGATGTTCAAATTTCCGATCACTGTCGTGTCAAGGCCACCTGTCCCAAATATCTTATCCACCTAACGGTCATATCATTGAAGGGCATTTATGTCTTATCATGTCGGGCTGCTCCTAGGCTATAAATAGCCACCTCACAACCACTAGTTGGTTGGCTGCCCGAGAGAACTTGACACTTGTCATTTGAGAGCAACCCATCCTCCGAGGACTTTGAGCGAAAATCATCAAGTGAGGAAAACCCAAAAGGAAAACCCAAAACCAAACCCCATAAACCCAAAGTGATTGAGCATCATCAAGAAATTGATCCCATGTGATCCGACGCTTGTTACCTTTGAAGACTGTGCTTCTTCCAGACGGTTAGGCGCCAAGGTCTAGAGCATCCAAGAGGAATTGTGGATCGCCGAGTGACCAAGTATGTGAAGGTTTGGAAGTCGCTCAAGACTTACCACGAGTGATTGGACGAGGTCTGCGTGACCTTAGTTCAAGGAGAATACGGTGAGGACTTGGTGTCCTGAGCTGCGTGCTCAAGGATCGGGTGTCCGGACTGTGTCCTCGAGTTTAAATACTCACCGCCCAACCAGACGCATAACCGAGACAAAGCAGCTTGAACTGGTCTACCAAATCATTGTCTTCACCAACCTAATCGGTTCTATTTCCTCAACCCTTTCATTTCTCATTATCGTGTTGAGTGTTTGTTCATATCTGTGTTTGAAGACTTTGATCAAGACTTTCTCAATTTCCTCGCTCAATTTCTTCACCGCTTTGTCTTCATCTTGTGTTATCCTCGTGATTACGCTTTCAGACTCGTGATTGTCTTCATTTCATCATGATGACTATGCTTGTAATCTGTTATGCTTACTTCGAGTACTTATTCCGCTGCAAGTATTTCTTCGCTAAGGAATTTCTCACCGCAAATTCCTCAAAGAAGAATTCATAAAATCGCCTATTCACCCCCTCTAGTCGATATAACGACTTTCAATTGGTATCGAGCAAGGTACCCCTTGTTCTGTGTGATTTTGGTTTAACCACCGGAGTTTTAGTTATGTCGACCGCAGTATGATCAAGGTCTCAAAGGGTGTCCTACCTTCGATGGGACGGACTACCCTCATCGAAGAACAAAATGCTAATGCATCTTGAAGCAATTGACAACGATCTCGGTATGTTGTGACAAAGGTGTTTCTCACCACACCTTCTCTAATGATGCTGATGTGAAGAGATTCAAGCAACTCGATTCTCAAGCTTAAGAATATCATATGTGGCCATCCGAGCAAAGGTCAATATGGAAGAGTGAGTGCTTTGAATCGCCAAACTCATCCGGGACAAAGTCCAAAGTAATGAAGGTGTTTCAACTCAGCGTGACTCTCGAGTTGATGTTCTTCGAATCTCTTCAACCGCTTCAAAAGACTCGACAACGAAAATGTTCAACAAACCTTCGATCGCTTCACCGACATCTCAAATGAGCTTCAAGCACTGGTGCCACCGACATCACCGACCATGAGGTGGTGAAGAAATTGCTAAGATCGCTTGATTCCTCATTTGATACTCGCACCGATGATACAAGAACGAGCTGACTACAAGTCTCTTGATCCCGCCGATATCCTCGAAGGCTAAATACTCACGAGTTCCAGCTTGTCAAAAGAGAGATCTCTATGGTTCTCGCTATGGAAAACACGTGCCTCAAGGCCAAGGCTGTGTCCGAATCTCGAGAGTGAAGACTCGTAGTAGCCTTGAGATCCTCAAGAATTTGGCCAGAGCTAGCACCGCCGTGAAGAAATTCCAGAAATTCACAAGACGTGGTCGCTTTGGAAAATCCTCAAGAAGCAAAGTGATTCCTCATCTAGTGACTATAAGAGAAGACTTTGTCACAAATGCAAGAAACCTGGTCACTATATCCAAGATTGTCCTCGGGAAAAGGAATTAAGAAAGAAGAAGCACAAGGATTACAGCTCGATGACTTGAAGAAGAAGAAGAAATCATCAAAATCTTCATCATCAAAATCCTCAAAACCTTCTTCTCACAAGAAGAGCAGCTCCAAAAGGCTCGCATTCATTGGCAAGGAAATGGACTCAAGCTGAATCTGAGGAAAATGAGGAAGAGGAGGAGTCTCAAGAATCCGAATCTGTGTGGCTAGTCCGCTCTTGCTATCGCTATGTTAGCAAGTCCATCTTCAACATCAAGAAACTGACTACCGACAAGCCCGATGAGGAAAATGATGACTACGCCCCACCTATTGCTTCATGGCAAAAGGTGCCAAGGTACTCAATTTCACCTCCTCTCAATCTAGTGAAAATGAATCGATGAGGATCTCAAGCCCAGCTACTCTAAACTTGCTAAGATTGCTATAAACAACAAAGGGCTTTTGAAAAGGTTCAAAACATGCTAGATAAGAGTGATGATATGTTAGGTGAAGAATGGATCGCACTCAAGCCCCGATCAAAATCTTCAGAGAGTTCAGCCTAGGCTTGACAGCCTTCAAGGTCATCATAACACTCTCTTATCTCGATCATGAGAAACTTTCTTATGAATTTCTTCAAAGAAAGCAAGATCTTGAGAAGCTAAGAGCGAAGTTATGAAGATCTTCGTAAGGAGCGCGATTCATTACTTGCTCAACAAATCAGCGCTTCTCAAGAAGAATTTGTTCCTCCATGCTTAAAGTGCATTGAACGTGAATCTTCTAATTCTTCACCAATGTTCAAATGCTTCAACTGTTATAAATTCTTCACCGCCTCTACTATCACTAATTCCTCATCCGAGGACATTGCTAGTATCACCGACGATGCAGATCGAAGGAATTGTACATGACAGTATGTACAAAAGCCTCAAAGGGCATCGACTTTTGTGATGTGCTTAAAAGCAGATCCTCAACAGAACCCTAGGAAAGAGGGTATTGCCTTTGAGAGGAAACTCAATGTCGATGGAACGATCGAAGCCCGAGCAAGATCCCAAAACCTCATGGGTTGCTGCAAAGGGACCTCCAGCTTGATCCATCTACCTTATCTGGCTTTACATGTGAATTTCCTCATTCTCGCTGATGAGTCATTTGACTCAAACTATAAACTGTTCAAAATCAGAATGGTGAAGTATTTGCTAGATATGTTGGCACTAATCGCAGAACGGTTCCCTATGAAGAAAATCTGGTTCCCAAGAAGTGCCTTGAAAATCTTCGTGAATGTCCTCATGACACCACCAAGGAAGAAAAGGAACCCCAGATCAAATTCTTCATATGGACCAAATTCTTCATATGGATCCAAGTCCTCATACGGACCAAATTCTCACGTGGATCAAATTCTCAAAAGGATCAAAGTCCTCATATGATTATCATCGTATAACAACTCTGCTTTCGCAGGTAGAGCTAAGGGCTATGAATATGTGCATTATTCTTCAAACCAATATGTTCATAAGTCCTCAAGAATTTCTCTCGCTTATTCATATGCTTACCCTAACCCTCTTATGTGAAACGAAATGGTTTGGCCTCTATGCCACCATTCTCATATGGTGCTCGCAGAATGATGAACTCTTTGCCACCCCTTCGATGTGGGTGGTGAAGAAAAGAACTAATCTCTTCTCGCAGGTCAGTCTCCGCACGTGCCTTAAACGCTCAAGAATTTGCTAGGGCCCACAAAATGCTCGAAAGGACGCAGTTAATCATGATGAAATGAACTTTCATTTCACACGCCCTCATACCGCTTATCTGAATATCGATCGATGAAATTCATCTCGATGAACTTGATATCATATTCTTCACCGATGAAGTATATGAGATCGTAAGTTGTACTAATTCATCCGCAGGATGATCAACCCAAAGCCACCGAGTGGGTTCTCGATAGTGGATGTACAAATCACATGACCGGTGACAAGAATCTATTGATGGATGCTACCTTATCACCGCCACATCTCAAGCATATCATCTTTGCCGACAAAGGCAAAAGTCGTATTGGGACTTGGTAAGGTTGCTATCTCTAAGGACATGCACATGGACAAAGTCATGCTTGTTGAGTCTTTAGGATATAACCTCATGTCAGCCTCAATGCTTTGTGATCTTGATATGGTTGTTATCTTTGGCAAGTATCGCTGTGTTGTGATTATGGAAGTCGACAATTCCAAAGTCTTCAAGGCTTTAGGAGAGGAGACTTGTATATTGTTGACTTCTCCACATGACCACAACCAGCCATGTGCCTACTTGCAAAAGCTTCGTAAGGCTGGCTATGGCATCGACGACTTGGTCACGCAGCATGAGGAATTTGCACACGCCATAAGAAGAAGCATGTCATTGGCATTGAGAATGTCAAATTCCTCAAGGATCACTTATGCGGAGCCCGTGAAGTGGAAAATGACCAAGGCCAAGCATCCAAATAAGACTATCATGACCACTACTCATCCCTTCGAATTGCTTCACATGGACCTCTTTGGTCCCAATCATTACTCAAATTGTCGTAATGAAGCATCACTATATGGCTTTGTTATTGTTGATGATTACTCTCGCTACACATGGGTACACATTGTTACTTACAAAATCAAGTGCAGGAAATCTTCAAACGATTTTCCTCGAGGGCTTCAACTAACTTTGGTGTGAAGATCAAGCACATCAGAGTGACAATGGAACTGAGTTCAAGAATTCGGTCTTGATGACTATCTTGATGAACTTGGTATTACTCATGAGTTATCTGCCCTATACTCCTCAAAGAAATGGCGCCGTGGAGCGCAAGAACAGAACTCTTGTTGAGATGGCTCGACTATGCTTGATGAATACAAAACGCCTAGTCGCTTTTGGATTGAAGCAATTGACACCATGCGCCACATCATCAACAGAGTATATCTTCACAAATTCTTCAAGAAGACTGCCTATGAACTCCTCACGACAAGAAACCTAATGTAAGTTATTTCAAAGTCTTCGTGCTAAATGCTGGATTAGAGATCCTCACCACAACTCTAAATTTGCACCAAAGCACATGAAGGTTTTATGCTTGGTTACGGAAAGGACTCGCACACCTACAGTAGTCTTCAACATCGCACTTCACAAGATTGTTGACATCAGAGATGTGCGGTTCGATGAAACTAATGGCTCGCAAAGAGAGCACCTACCTTCGTGTTAGACTTAACCAGCACCGAGGATTCTATCAGTTCAAGGCAACCGAGGATGTCATTCCATCAAGAAACTGCTCAAGAATTCATTCCTCAGACGCTAAGAACGCCGAGCTGATGCACCTCAAGATAATGTCAAGAAAATGGTGCCGAGGAAAATGATCAAATTCCTCAAGACAACCAGCTCATCCTCGCTGCAAAAGAAGTGCAAGTTGACAAGATCATCGATGACATTGAAGCGCCAGTCCTCTCACTCGCCAAAAGCTTCACATTTATCTAACTTTGTGGGCACTATGCTTTTGTCTCTATCACAGAGCCCACTAAGGTAGATGAAGCATTTCGAGCCGGTGGATTCAGGCCATGCAAGAAGAATTACATCGCTCGAGCTCAACAACGTCTGGGAACTGGTCAAACGCCCAGATCCTCGCAAGCATAATATCATTGGCACAAAGTGGATCTATCGCAACAAGCAAGATGAAAATGGTCTTGTGGTGAGGAATAAGGCACGACTAGTAGCTCAAGGCTACACGCAGTTGAAGGAATTGATTTCGATGAAACTTTTGCACTGTCGCTAGACTTGAGTCTATTCAGATATTACTCGCCTATGCTAACCATCACAATATCACTTTATATCAAATGGATGTGAAAAGTGCATTCCTCAATGGTAAGCTTGAGGAAGAAGTATATGTTGCTCAACCCCTGTGTTTTGAAGATCCAAAGAATCCTCGACAAAGTCTTCAGACTAAATAAGGCCCTCTATGGCTCAAGCAAGCCCTCAAGCGTGGTATGATACATTGAAGGAATTCTTCGTGAAGAATGGCTTCACACCCGTTCACTCGATCCTACTCTCTTTACTAAATCTTATGATGGTGAACTGTTTGTGTGCCAAATATATGTTGATGATATTATCTTTGGTTGCACCGACCAACGTTATAGTGATGAATTTGCCTATATGATGAGTGAAGAATATCAAATGTCTATGATGGAGAGTTGAAATTCTTCTTAGGTCTTCAAATTCACAACAACACAATGGCATATTCATATCTCAGAGAAATACCTCAAAGATGTCCTCAAGAAATTCGCATGCAAGATTGCAAAGGTGTCAAAATTCCTATGCCCACAAATGGCCATCTATGCAATCGATGAAAATGGTATTGACTTCGATCACAAGGTATACCGCCCATGATTGGTTCTTTATTGTACTTATGTGCATCTAGGCCAGATATAATGCTTAGTGTTTGCATGTGTGCCCGATTTCAAGCTACACCAAGGAATCACACCATAAGGCTGTGAAGCATATTCTTCGATATCTAGCTCACACACCAACACTAGGATTATGGTACCCCAAGGGCTCTACTTTTGATCTCATTGATATTCTGACTGACTATGCTGGTGATCGTGGACCGCAAGTCAACATCTGGTACTTGTCATTTCTGACGATCTTTGGTCCGTTGGTCCTCAAGAAACAGAACTCGTGTATCACCGTCCATCGCGGAAGCTGAATACATTGCTGCTGGCTGTTGTGCTCAATTACTATGGATGAAGCAAACCTCAAGGACTACGGCATCAACGTGAAGAATGTGCCTCTATTGTGACAATGAGAGTGCCATCAAGATTGCTCACAACCCAGCTTCAGCACTCAAGACAAAGCACATTCAAATTCGCCATCATTTTCTTCGTGATCATGTGTTGAAGGGCTTACATCTCCATCGAGCACGTGAAGACTCAAGAACAGCTAGCTGATATCTTCACTAAGCCCTTGGATGAGAAGAGATTTAGCAAGTTGCGTGTGAGCTAAATATCTTAGAATCTTCGAATGTTCTTTGAAAAGGACACACATCCTAACACTTATGCAAAATTGATGACTTAGATGTGCAACACATGAAGAAACGCTTTTCTTCAATCAATGAAGAATAACACTCTAAGTGTGAAGAAATTAATGAAGAATTTGATTCTCGTAACCCTACGACAATTGTACGCTGTGTCTGAAATCATCATTCTTATACGGTGGGTCACGCCACCACCAAAGTTGAAAATCTTCAATTTGAGTTTTTCCTCGCTTTTGAAATTCTTCAGTTTTTCAAATTCTTCAACTTTGCAAAATCTTCACTGCTTCCGCTGCCTTTCTTCATTGGCTATATATATATATGGATTTATGTCCTCTACAAGATTCACTTATGGCTATTTCTTCAAGTCGTTTTTCGCTAAGTGAATGTGATCGACCCTTCCTCTATGCTATACTCAACCCAATCCATTCACAAATTCTTCATGTGCGCTCTACTTTGAAACTCGCTCAAATTCTTCATTGTGTCCTTGATAGCTGAAGAAATTGCAACGGAACTTTTAAAACTAATCTTATCCAAACCTTCGCTTTTACCATTAAACTGCTCCGCATCCCACGATGCATTATTTTATTCACCCACGATCGCACACGATCTCCACTACACAAGACGTGGTGTGACACATGTCGTGAGAAGGAAGCGGTCAGGCATGTTCGTCTCTAAATCTTCGGACGATCCGCTTTTCACCGTGGTCTATAAATACCCTCTCTCCTTCCTCACTCTTTTACTCGCCGACCTCTCTCTCCCGCCGAGCTCCTCAAACCCTAGCGCCGCCGCTACTCCATCGTCAGCCGTGAGGAAAAGCTTCACCGCTTTGACCTCTTCGCCGACGATCTACCACCGTGGAAAATCTTCACTCCCGTCAGCCGTAGCTGATTTCTCTCGCCAAGTTAGGGCGTGAAGATCTGAACGATTTAACTTCCCAACTGTTCTTCTCAGTTCGTCGTGTTCTTCACTTCGTAAATTAAAAGTTACTTTTATTACTCGCTTTGATTCTCAAATCTTCTTCAAATTCTTCAAAGGTGTTTATTCTTCAAATTCTTCACACATATGAACACCTCAAATCTCTTGATTCGCTTTCTAAGCAATGATTTTCTTCAAGATTCCTCAATTGTGTGGATCCTCGATCTATACAACTCGAACCTAAGACAAAGAACGCTTAGTGAAATTCTTCAAGGCTCATCCGTCAAAATCCTCAAAACTTGTTCTTTTGAAAACCTTCCGAGAACGATATGACCTCTCCAAATTCCTCGCACCTATACTCTGCTCACAGTACAAATGTCCGCCGCTGAATCCCTAGGTTCTCATCAACTTAACTCATTTGCAGCGCTCTCAAGAAAAACTGCACACTTCTTCAGAGAACTCAATTGTTCAATTTCTCAATCAAGAAAATGGCGACGGTAAGAAGCCGCAGAAGGAGGAAAGAAACCCGAGGTTATGACAGCATTTGAAATCCCCGAGGAAATATATGCCGACTATTGCACCGGATGAAGAAAGCAAAAATCAACGCAAGGTGCGATTCGTAAGATTGAACGGAGATGGGCACGGAATGGAAGGAATACAGATATGTAACTCCTAAGTACATGAAGAAATTCGCTTAAATCCTCCATGCCCAAGAGCTCCTTTGGCACCTGCCAAATAGCTGATCCCACTAGCATCAAACGCGGTGAGGACTTTCCGATGAATGGGCTAAACGCCAAGCAAAATTGGCAAAGCAAGCAAAGGAGGCAAGAAGAAATTCAATGAGGATTCTCGCCACTATCGCCATCGAGGTCTCGGTCAAACCGAGGAAATCAATGCAAAAGAAGCCTGCTCATAAGCCAAGTGTTTCATCATCTCGCCTCACGCCAAGTTCCTCAAAGCACCTTCCAAGCAAATTCTCACACCGCTGCTGCTCCATCAAAGTCCTCAACAGCTCCACAAAACCTTCAGCCTCGTGCACCTGCTACTTGTCAAAGGACCACTGGTTTTCAATTGCCTCAGCATTCTCGCAAGTTCCTCACCTGCCCCAATTTCTTCATCCGCCCGCTCACCAAGACCAAAGCAACAGCTGGACGAGGTCCTCGCCTAGTCCAAGGAAGAAACAAGTTGTATTTCATGTACCATCCGATGATGAGGCATCCGATGAAGAACTTGAAGAAATCATCGAGACCGCCAAGTGAAGGCCGCTAGAGCCAAAGGTACATCTGTGCATCGCTATTGATCCAAGAAAGTCCTCGACTTTATTGATCTCGCACAATGATCCCAATACCCTCCGCTCGATCTTCATCTCGACACTGGTCAAAGTCATATGCGCGACTCACTTCATCGCTGAAGAAAATGGAAGTTTGAGAAGGCGAGGGAAATCAAAAGGCTCAATACAGAAGGAGAAGTTCTCAAGAAAACGTTGTCAAGATGACACCGAGGAGCTTCTCAAAATTCAAACTGAAATTCAAGACCTCAAAGAAAACTTCGATACCCACTATGCTGATTGGCAAGGAGTCAAGACCAGATTCGCAACCCGACGAAGAAATTCACAAGTGTTGCTGCCCCAAAGGCAACATGAAATTCCTCAGCTGGAGCCTCACCAGCCTCATCAAGAAAATGCCAAGACTGCTGATGTTGTTCAGCCTGCTGAAGAAAATGTTGATTCCAGGGCTGATGATCCCATCCCACCACCGAAGAATCGCCAGGCACCCACTAGTGGTGCGCTCAAGAAATTGCTCAAGACAGGGAACTGCATCGCTTGCTCCTCAAGAAATCTGCACCAAATTCCTCAGCCCTCCCGCCCAACTCCAACTCCAATTCTTCCATCCGCTTCGATGTGAAGAAACCAAGGCTGCGAACGAGCTGCTGTGAAGAAAAGGAAAGCATCACCACGCATGATTCTTCGCCGCAAAGAAAATGAAGCCAATGACCAGCTCATTTGAAAACCCAATTGATGTTGTTCCAATTTCTCCATACCATCAAAGGAAGTTGTTCCTTTGGAGAAGACTATGAGATCCCAATCGGATCTGATGAAGAACATCAATCTCACGCGCTCACGAGAAAATTGATGAAGAAATTGAAGTGGAAGCAATCCTTCAACCCCGCTTATTTCCTCATCGACTATGAAATTCCTCAAGCTGGTGCCGAGGAAATTGAAATGAAGATGTGGATATTGATGCACCACTCCAGTGATAAATGATGACTTTGGGAAAGTCAGATCCCAATACTCCTCTCTTCACCCCGCCCCAACAAGTTCCTCACTCCCCGCACAAACAGTCCAAATGGACTCAAGAAAATCAACCCACCGGTTCTCAGGCATGAAGAAATTCCAGCCACTAGTGCCGATGAAACTGCTGCCCGCTAATCCTCGATCGCACTGTTGAGGAACAAGAAATTCTCAGTCAAGAACCTGAACTTGTGATTCCCGAGGTGGTGATGCAACTCATCGACACCCTCCGCCCAAGCAAAAGAATCCGCTCTCAACCAAGCAAAAGTTCAAGGCTGAAGATTTCTTTGCCGAGCACGTGTTCTTCATCAATATAATCCATATGATTCTGCTCGATTAGGAAGAGGCGCTCGACTGCCACCAAGCCAACTTCTATTCCTCGCTTTTCAACAAGGACAAAATCTTCGATCATGCTCATATTCCTCATGTGGATATGGAGTCGCTGCTGTGCTTTGAGCCAGCCCTCGTGTTCTTCACGACGCAGACTTCTAAACTTCTGACCGATATTTGTGACTGGAATGAAGAGCTAATTCTTCAGCTTCTATGCAACCCCGCACATCACCGGAGACGTCAAGACGTGAATTCATGGGTCTTAGATTGATGACCAAAACACTCACTACAAGGCACCAAAGAAGTGAATTGCTTCGCGTCTACCACTCAGTCCTCCGCTTGATGGTGCACGCCGATCTATGAAGAAAAGAACTTTCAAATCACTATATGCAAGTGCCGATGAAGCCTTTGAAGCCAAGGCAGGCCCTAAGAACCAAATTCTCGTCAAGGAATTATTATATGTGCCTCTGACAGTCCATCGAATTCGACGAAGACTATGAGTCCTATCAAAGGCCACGACTGAACGATGAAGAAGTCGCTGGCATCATGAAGAATATGCTTTTCAACATCATCCATGGCGCTCCTGCCAATTTCCATGATTTCTTCATGAGGACTCGCTAACATTGCCATGTCACCTTTTGAGTGAAGCCTTATGCGCTTTGGATTATGAGATTCATCAGTCAAGATCTTCACTAAATTACAAGGTCGATACTTTGAACCACCGCAGCTACCTCGCCTCGATTGAAGTCCTCAAACGGACAATTACCTCACCGATGACAAGGGCAAGGCTATCGCAGATAGATGAAGGCATTCGCCCATTGATGGACAGTTTCGCAAAGCAGCATCCTACTCCACCAATGATGACTCGCACACATGACTCAAAGAAAAATACCTCACCAAGCAAAGTCCTCAAGCTATCGCACCTGTGGTGATGATCGATCGTGAGTTACCTCGCCTTCATCAAGGTTGATCGCAATCATAAGTGGGTCAAACGCCGCTTGGTACTCTTCTTACAACATGACCTCAACACACAATGCAAAGAAGAAAACCACTACTACCTTCATGAAACCTTCAAGCGCACTGGGCTGTTCTTTCACATGTCTACAAGGAAGAAGAACTGATTCAATGGGACTCAAGGAAGAATTTGACTGGTCTGCACCTCCTCCAAGAAATTCAAGAAGGTCAAAGTTCCTTCCTTGGTGGCTAGCTCCTATTCTTCATCTCGCGACATCGATGAAAATGAAGATTTGAAGACACCGCTGCTGGTCCTACTTCAACAAACAACCCCAACAATGTCAAGCGCCCGCCTTCAACTTGAAATTCTTCAAGAGCGTTAGTCCTCGCCGATCCTTTTGGTCATTTGATGACAAAGGGGAGAAATTTGAGTTAGTCTTCAAGCCGGTCTAGTTTTTGTCTATATACAGTATTTTATTAAGTTACAACTCTCGCTCTTCCAAACCTTTATTGATCGAGTTGTAATCTTAAACCCGATGGTGCTTTGATACTTTTGATGCATTATGCTTTTGCTCTATGCTCGATTATGAGTTATGCTCGATTTCGTGAGCTCTTTGAAAATCTTCATCCAATTTGGCCTTTGGGCTCGATACTTTTGATGCATTATATTGCATAACATCAAGCACCATATTTCATCATGCATTTCAAATTCTTCATACTATATGTTAAATGCGTATGAATTACAAGATATAGGGGAGATCTCCATGATTCAATTCTTCAAATGTGCATTGCCTCAAAAGCAAATTCTCACTATGCACATCTTCGGGGAGTTCTTCTATATCTTGCAATCAAATTCCTCATTATCAGATTTACACTTCATATGTTTATCCTCGTTGAAAACTTAACTTATATTGTCATCAATCACCAAAAGGGGAGATTGTAAGTGCATCTAGTGCCCCTTAGTGATTTTGGTGTATTGAAGACTTATAGGTTAAGTAACTAATGCGCTTGTGAGTGTACACAGGTCTATAAGTCTATGAGGAGTTTGATATTTACAGAGAAAGTCGAATTCTAAAATGAAGTTCTTCAATCAAGACTTTGATATTCAAGACTTTCTCAAGACTTTGAAAGTGAAGAAATTGGTGTGACCTTGAAGACTTGGTATTCATTTGAGGAACATGAAGCGTGAAGACTTTTGTTTTCGTAGTTTCATTTTCTCTTTCTTGAGTCATAGGAAACACCGCATCGTTAAAGGGGTCGAGGAAATACTAAGGAAAAATTTCCATTTGATGCTCAACTCAAAATCCTACACCTACCAATCCTTCGAGTGAAGCTTTTGAAATCTCATACAGCTCACCAATTTCTTCAAAGGATGAGACGAAGCTCTTCCGTCACCGAGGAATTTGTTCTGATCGAGGAGTTAGGAATTCGCCAAAGGCGAATTGCCTACACAAGGAGGAACATGATAGCCCCGAGGAATTTGATGTTCAAATTTCCGATCATGTCAGGGTCATACCACCTGTCCCAAATATCTTATCCACCTAACGGTCATATCATTGAAGGGCATTTATGTCTTATCATGTCGGGCTGCTCCTAGGCTATAAATAGCCTCCTCTACAACCACTAGTTGGTTGGCTGCCCGAGAGAACTTGACACTTGTCATTTGAGAGCAACCCATCCTCCGAGGACTTTGAGCGAAAATCATCAAGTGAGGAAAACCCAAAACCAAACCCCCCATAAACCCAAAGTGATTGAGCATCATCAAGAAATTGATCCCATGTGATCCGACGCTTGTTACCTTTGAAGACTGTGCTTCTTCCAGACGGTTAGGCGCCAAGGTCTAGAGCATCCAAGAGGAATTGTGGATCGCCGAGTGACCAAGTATGTGAAGGTTTGGAAGTCGCTCAAGACTTACCACGAGTGATTGGACGAGGTCTGTGTGACCTTAGTTCAAGGAGAATACGGTGAGGACTTGGTGTCCCGAGCTGCGTGCTCAAGGATCGGGTGTCCGGACTGTGTCCTCGAGTTTAAATACTCACCGCCCAACCAGACGCATAACCGAGACAAAGCAGCTTGAACTGGTCTACCAAATCATTGTCTTCACCAACCTAATCGGTTCTATTTCCTCAACCCTTTCATTTCCTCATTATCGTGTTGAGTGTTTGTTCATATCTGTGTTTGAAGACTTTGATCAAGACTTTCTCAATTTCCTCGCTCAATTTCTTCACCGCTTTGTCTTCATCTTGTGTTATCCTGTGATTACGCTTTTCAGATTCGTGATTGTCTTCATTTCATCATGATGACTATGCTTGTAATCTGTTATGCTTACTTCGAGTACTTATTCCATTGCAAGTATTTCTTCGCTAAGGAATTTCTCACCGCAAATTCCTCAAGAAGAATTCATAAAATCGCCTATTCACCCCCTCTAGTCGATATAACGACTTTCAGATGTTTCGGGCCGCTGCTCACCCTCAATCTAATGGTCAAGGTGGAGAGCTAATCAAGATCTTGAAGGGCATCAAACCCCGGCTCTTGGTCCCCTTACAACTAACTCCGGTTGTTGGGTGGAGGAGCTTTACCTCTCAGACATGGAGCATCAACACAACGCCTAACAGATCTATAGGTTATACACCTTCTTCATGGTGTACGGAAGTAGGCAATTCTGCCAAGTGACATCCGCACGACGCACTCACTCGCCGTGTATGCTTACGCTGAGGCTGATAACGAAAAAAGCTCGTCAGATGCACTTGACTTGTTGGATGAGGAGCGAGGCTTGGCAATAGCTCCGCTTGGCATTTAATGAAGAAGACATGCGCCTGCTATCGAGCTGCCGGGTTAGAAGCAGAGCCTTCAGAAGGCGATTTAGTGTCTCCGCTCATCCAGGATCACCGATACACACAAGCTATCCTCCTTGGGAAGGACCTTTGTGGTCAAGTGAAAATCTGAACAACGGGTCATACTATCTCATCGATGTTCGAGAGCACAAAGACTCACGAAGTCGGAGGAAGAGACCCACCGCCGTGGAACATAGCTCATCTTCGCCTTACTATACTTGAGCCACTCGCTCTCAAGATATATATATATATATATATATATATATATCCTTTTGGCAATGTATATATTATATAAAGCAATAAAGCATGACCTCTTTTCTTTTCACCTCAAAGGTTTATATATCTTCTTTACTAGGTGGTGGAAATAACCAATGGGAGCGGATCATATCTGAATCCAGCTTTTGGTCCGCTTATGATCATATCTGAATCTAGCCATGGTCACTTGGGGGCCTCCTGCTCAAACATAGGTCGATTCAACCAAAGAGAACATATCGTCGACACCAATTGATCGGGCATAACGCCAAACCCACTTGGGGGCTTTTGATCATATTTGAATCATAGCTTAACCCCTTTGGATCCGACGGGATCAGATTCGAATTCAAAGCCGCCATTAAACAACTCTCATGGTCACTTGGGGCTTCCTGCTCAAACATAGGTCGATTCAACTAAAGAGAACATAGCTGCCGATACCCACTTGATCGGCATCGCCAAAGCCATCGGGGCTATATGATCAGATTCAATCTTAGCTTAACCCCTTTGGAACGGTTCACTCGATCGATTTTGAACTCAGAGGCCTTTAAATTCAGTTTATTATTCATTATACTGTAAGGCGAAATGTTATGAGGGCCGTGAACATCATATGTGCCAATTTTCAGGAGTTAAACTCACTATCATGATTTAATACATAAGTCGCTAGAATACAAAAAGATCGGAGGTATGCTATTGTGATTATAATCATAAGTCGCCTTTTATATGATGTTTTGATTCAGATCAAGTTATCAATACTTTATGTGACCTCGGATGCATAAGTCGCCAAGGGAATTCTCGTTTGTTTTATACGCAGGATAAAGCAAGAAAGTTTTAACATCAAGGAAAGATCAACATAAGCTGAAGTATATAGCGATGGCGGCTTACGAAAGTATTGTTACCACAAACATGCGCCGAATGCATGACAAAGTTGAGAGGTTTTTCACTCCTATTACAAGACTCCCTGAGTCTGAATAATGAAGCATTGTTTTGCAAAGACATAACGCTCGCGGTTCACCTTTGCGGGCTTGAAGATTCTGGTTATCCTTCTCCGCCTCCGCTCTGCTGTCTCTATCCTCGAAGGTTGACGAGGTCCAGCCAATGCCGCTTAAGGCTTCAAACTCAGCTTCATCATCCGTTAAACCTGCTGGGTCAACTTCAGGGCAAAGGTTTGCTTACGAGTTGAGGGATCAGTCGACGCCATCATAGTGAGGTGTTGGAATTCCTCCGTTCTCGCTATCATAGCCCGGTTGATACTTGGTAAGATCAATATCATTCCCAATGATGGTAGCCACAGTGACGTGACGATTCTCACACAGCGGTAAAGTCTGCTTCTTCAATACAGAGCCGCCTTCCTTTCAAGCCGGGATATCCAAGAGCAACGCCCCGCTGTGTCTAACTCGAAGCAATGCCTTGGCCCGGCTTAAGGCAGCTGTCGGTGTCAAACCGCGGATCTCGGTAGGGGGTCCCGACCGTGTGTCTAGGCGGATGGTAACAGAGACAAGGACACGATGTTTTTACCCAGGTTCGCCCTCTCGATGGAGGTAATACCTACTCCCGCTTGATTAATATTGATGATATGGGTAGTACAAGAGTAGATCTACCACGAGATCAAGGAGGCTAAACCCAGAAGCTAGCCTCTATGGTATGATTGTTGTTCGTCTCTACGGACTAAAACCCTCCGGTTTATATAGACACCTTGACAGGTTAGGGTTATATGAGTCGGTTACAATGGTAGGAGATCTACATATCCAGACACAAGCTTGCCTTACACGCCAAGGAAAGTCCCATCCGACACGGATGAAGTATTCAATCTTGTATCTTCATAGTCTTGGAGTCCGCCGATGATAGTTCGCTATCCGGACTTCTACCTGTGACTCCTCAAGAGCTCCCTGAACCAGCTTCAATGACGATTTAGTCCGGGCGCTGAGATATTGTCTTCGCATTGCAAGGCGGTTCCTCCTCCGAATACTTCATAGAAGGTTTTGAACACCGTGATAGTGTCCGCTCGCAAAACAAGTTCCACATACTTGCACAGATTCGTCGACGATTCCGTGGCGTGACATCACACCACACGCCAGCCTTTATATGAATCGCTTTTTTTACCGCTCCACCTTAGCGTGTTTAGCGAGTATGGTTTCCTTGGCACGCCTTATCAAAGCATAGATCGTGCCCCTTATTCCGGGATTCTCATCAATACGGATGCGGGTAGCCCATCCGCGCCATTGATTACGGTGCTTGGGAGATAAGCTTAGCATTACCAGTGCTGGTGGGGGGCGATAACTTCTTGGCCCATATATGGGGATAAGGATCCACCTTTTCACCCACGCCTTCTTCCTCCATTGCTCACCCATTTCTACGCAAGACTGAAGCCCAAGCCCAAGTCCGCGACATCCCACCTCAACCTTCTCCAACCATGTCAGAGCTGGAGGTGGGTGGATGGCCTCTCCGCCACGGAGGGGCACATCACAAGACCGCAGGAGGTCGGATATTTGTCCATGACATCGCGCACAGGTTGCCCGGGACGCTGGGCAGCTCATTCCAACTCCCTGTGCCCCATGAGAGGGTGGTGTTTCTCCCCACTTCCTCCATGGACTAGGTTTTCCACTTCACCCATTTGTCCGGGGCTCATGTTCTACTACGGCCTGGACTTCCACGAACTGGCCCTAGATTTTATCCTCAATATCTCGGCGCTTATCGTCAGGTGGGAGGCCTTCTCCGCATCCAGCCCCACTTCGCCTATGGCTGAAGATTCTTCAATGTTAGGCCAAGGTAGTGGCGGCCGCTGAAGGGAGTGCGGAGGCGCCATGGTCGGCAAGATGGCAAGGTCCTATGGCTCGAGGGCGCCTTTTGTGGAGACAATAAAAGGGTGGCAATCGGGTGGTTCTACATCACCGAGCCACGCTAATTTCAATGGGTGGCGGCCCCTAATTCAGATTTGGCTTCCCACTGCCTTCGCCATGGAAAGAGACGGGCCCGACGTGGGGAATTCGACGAGCTATCCGGACTCCAAACATGCTATCCAAACCTCGTGGACAAGAATCTCGTGCTTGTCGACGAATCTGTGATGCTCATCCGCCGGATTCTCCCATGCCAACAACGGGTCTTTAATTTGTGGAGTTCGACGGCACAACACCGAATTCTTGAGCCGGCCTTCGACACTACGCATTTAAGATGCCCTCGGAAGGTGCTGTTTGCCGCCGCCGAAGCCCCAAAGATCCGCTTAACAAAGATCGCGGGATATGCTCGCAAGCGCCAAGACGGCGAGGTAAGTTATTTTACCCTTTACGGACTCTTTTTTCATAGATTGACTCTATGTGTGATCTAAAACCCCTAATCTTTTGACAGACTCGCTAAGACGCCCGGATAGATTAACTGTCCGCCTTTGTCGAAGACCCAGCAGACGCCTCGACTGACGGGTTGCTAGCTCCGTACCCCATGTGGTGCCGGAGAAGAAGGCTAAGAAGGAGGCCACGGAACTCAAGGAGCCCCCGACGCTTAGGTGCTGCCGATTCTCAAGGAATCTTCTCCCGAGGACGAGGAGGAGGAAAGAAGCTTCTCCGCCGGGAGAGAGGAAAGGAAGGCCGCCTCAACCGGGAGGCCGGAGGGTCCAAGAAGGAAGAACCTTCCTCCGGATTTTCTCCACCAACGCCGATTTATTTACGAGGAGGATTGGCCAACAAGGACCAAGCACTCGGCGAGATCGTAAGTGTCCTGGATACCCATGGCTTTTTTATCATTGCATAGCGTTTCTAATGCCAATAATCATGCAGCCCGCCCAAGGGCGAAGTTCGCCAATCTGCCGAGCGGGTCCCCGAGTTCGCCGAAATGGAGAGTACTTCACTCCGCCTCACCCCATGCTGCGGACGACGCCTATGGTGGGGCCCCAAAGGGGCTTGGTCAAGAGGAGGGCGCAGGAGGCGCCACAAGGCAACCTCCTGACTCAGCGCGCGGGGGCAGACCCCGGGGCTCTAAGCCCGATCCTTGTCCGGATTCCATGCCGAACCTTCAGCGGTTCCGAGTCCGGCAAGCGGTCCTTCAGAAGAAGGGTAAGACGCCGTGTCCTCCGCCCAACCGAGGGCACCGGATAAGCTATCGGAGGCGCTTAACAGCACCTTTCATCGAGGAGGAGCACCGTGACCGCTATGAGTGCGTGATCCGATAGTCCAGTCCGCCAAGAGCTGGGCTGACTGAAGCCCGTAGCATGCCTTCTAACAGGCTTTGAGGTAAGTTTAGAATATGTAAAAATATTACCCAAATGACAGACAAGAGCCCTCGATGCTTAGTTCGTGTTCGGAAAGAAAAGACGGACTAAGGATCTAAAAGATATACGAGGAGTCTAACATAAGTATGTCAATATGGGAATGCAGTCTGCGCTGGCCGACTTCCGCCAGACCGACCGTGGAGGTCAATGCATTGAAGCAGAGCCTCGAGCGGTCCGAGAACGAGCTCGCCAAGCCAAGAAGCAGCTCGAGGACAAGGAAGGTAAGTAGTACCTTATTAAATAAATGCCTTATAGAAAGGTTTCGTTGCAAAAAATAACAGGAATAACATGCATACTGCAGGGCCACGAACGAGGTGGCGACCAAGGAAGCGTGTGTCCGTGGCCTTAAAAACAAAGCGGCTGTGGAACGACCGAGCGAGAGAAGGGGAGGCGAGCTGGCTACAGAGCGCAAGAGCTCCAAGCCTCGTGGAAAAGCATGAGAGTTTGGAGCGTGACTCAAGAATCGAGAGTCCGAGCTCGCCTGCTCTTGAGAGTGCCAAAGTTGCTAAGGCCGAGGCCCAAAAAGCCCTCCAAGAAATTGAGTCTAAAGAAGAGAGCGGCGGGTAAGGCATTCTTTATGCAAAGCAAGCATGTGAAAGTGAATTACCTATTACTTACCCGGATTCGAGCTCTCCAGAGCATTCGCAGACGGTTCTCAGAGTGTGTCCGATGCCGCCAGATTCTACCGCCGCCAAGGATGGGAGCTCGACGGAAAAGGTGTTCTCGTCTCAGTATGTCGAGGCCGAACATCCGGTGTCTCTGAGCGACCAAAGTGAAGCAGCTGGTCGAAGCTCCACAAGGTCGCCGAACAGGCCATGAAGGACCTTATAGCGCTGGCGGGTGGCCATTGGAAGCCATGCCCGGAGCTACTTCGCTTAGTAGTAGCCGGCCGGTGGACGCCTGTCCACGGATTGAAGTCACTGCGCCCGCCTGCATTGAAGGTGTCCGTTGGGACCTTGCCTGTGCTAAAGTGCACCGGGGCAAGCTGATGTGGAGAAGCTTGTGACGGACGGGCCACCAAGGGGAAGGAGCATCGCATCGCTCAAATGTACTATGAGGGCCTCCTCAAGGGTGCCCACGAATAGCGGATGAGTGCTCCAAAGATGTAATTTTTTAATAGACTCGCATTTGTTATCTTGTACGCTGAAAACTTGTTCATATGCGCTAAGCAACGCTTATTAATTTAAAATATTACCTTCAGGCGGCCGCTTATCAAATTTGAGAGATGGCAAGTTGTTGGCTTCAAATTTCATGCCACGAAAAGCTGGTGTTCGGATAAACTTGAGCACTCTTGTTCCCATTCTGGGTCCATCTAGGAGGCGCCAACACAATGAACAAGGCAACCGACTTATAATGCTTGAACACTCACTTAGCCATAGAATTCTATAATTTTAAATTTCGCGAAGCCCTAGTATTCGAAGATCGAGTTCGCGTTATCCACGCCTTTGGCCGAATACCGGTTCCCTCGCCTAAGCGGCATAAGTCTTTAGGGACCCGAATAAACCTCTCAAACAGCGATCGCTCTCTCGCCTATCATGACGGCCGTTTTAGCTTTCCATCGAGGTGCTCACCCAGTTTCAATGGGCACAATAGCAGGGTTCTCCTGCTACTACTTAGCCGATATAACGGAACGTAAGTACTAAAACACGGAGCCGGAAAACCCAACTATTGACCCAAGACATGATTCGAGCCAATTCATATAATGCTATAAGTTCGGGTGCCGACTTGTGAAAGTGTTTGGACTTATCACACCATAATTTTGGGGTACTTAAGCCCTCGGTGTATTGGCCGCACTAATGTGTACGGAAGCATATGTCATGAAATGAACATATGTATAGATAAAGGAAGCAGAGCAATAATAAGCAAAAGCTATGTATTGTTTATTCAAAAAGGTACCTGAACGAAAGCGTAACGATACAAATAGTGCGTAAGAGCAAGGGATGGGACTATTCAATATGTCCTCTCCAGGGTAAGTCATGATGGTATGTAAAATAGGTATAATGATCGAATAGAGACTACCCAACACTCGACGTGGCTTTCTTTCCTCGCTATTGCATCGTGAGTTCGGGCGATTCTAGTGCCGACAGACTTCTCAAAGACGGAGTCCTGAAATTAAGAAAAAAGAAGAAAAAGGAAAAAGAAAAAGAATGACACAATCGAGCTCTGTGCGGTCAAGCCGCATTCTTGGCGTAGCCGTGGTTTTGCCCTCCCCATATGCCCATGGTATCTCCAGAGCGTAATTATGTACGCCAGTAATACTAGCTTCGCAATTTCGCGAGGGCTTGGGTTAGCCGGATTGCTACGCTGCGGTTGAATCGCTCCAGCGGTCTTGTTGTAGGTTACTCCGGCGCTGCTTGATGTTGTCCTGACGCTTTAGTGGCCGGACTCGAGAATTGCCGTGAGAGGCTGCTTTATACTCCGCCATGAGGGTGGGCCAGTGCTCCTCCGCTCGAGAGAGCGCTGGTTTCCATTGACCGTGATTACCTCGAGGGCCTGGTATCTTGAGCTTGAGGTATGAGAGGTGGCACCGCATTGAACTTTGCAAATGCGGTTCGTCCAGAAGTGCATGATAGCCGCATGAATGGGGCGGCGTCAAGATAAACTCTTTGCTTCGGAAGTTATCCGGGATCCAAGACCACTTTGAGTGTAACTGAGCCCGCATAACCGGCCTCTACACTCCGTATGACGCCTTTAAAGGTCGCCTTTGTAGGTTTAACTTGAGGGGTCTATGCCCATTTTATGATCAGATCCTAATAAAGCAGGTTCAGTTGCCGCCGCCGGCCCATCAGACTCGTTAGGTGAAATCCACAATAGTTGGGTCAAGAACCAATGTGGCGAAACCGCCGTGACGGGTGCTAGTGGGTGGTCCTTTGATCAAGGTGATTGGGCAGGAAGACCATGGGTTGAACTGGGCGACCGGCTCCATCGCATATACGCCCCTTAGTGCACGCTTCCCCCTTTAGGTATAAGGGTTATGCGATATCATGTTCACCGTCTGCACTTGTGTGGGAAAGCCCTTATGTCCTCTATTGTTCTGACGGCCGGGCTTCTCGCCATCGCTATGCAGCCCCTTGTCATTGAGTTTGGCACTTAACTTGCCTCGCGAGTTTGAACACCCAACAGTCCTCCTGCTGGTGTGATTGGCTGGTTTGCCAATGTATCCGCACAAGCGATCGAGTATTCCTCCAAGTTGGACGGGCCCTGGGTATTTCTTTTGAATGGCTTCTTCACGACCGGTTTAGAGCCTCGAATCCGCATTGACGGCCGTGATCTTCAGATTATCACCGCACGCGGCGCTTTGTTCTGCTATGACGCGACCGCCATTGCCGCCCTGGTATCCGAACTATCGTGATGTTTGGCCGTTGTTGCTTCGAGCTAGCTAGCTGTCCTCTCCCGCATAAAAGCGGGTCATTAGTGTTGTGAGGGATGCCATGGATTTTGGCTTTTCCTGTCCTAGGTGCCGCAAGCCACTCGTCATGATGTTATGTTTGAAGGATGCGGGCCTCGTGATCCGGACAAATAACGATTTGATTTTTCTTTGTTAGGAACCGTGTCCGTAATTGTCCGCCGATTCTTCCGGCTGCTGAATTATGTGGCTAAGGTCATCGGCATCTCGTGGTCGCATATATGTGCCCCGGAAGTTATCAAGGAATGCGGCTTCCGTGTCCTCCCAACAACCAATTGATTCTGCTGGCAAGCTGTTGAACCAATGCCGAGCTGGTCCTTGCTTAAGTGGGAGGTATTTGATGGCATGTAGATCATCACCAAGGGCCATGTGGATATGGAGGAGATAGTCCTCTATCCGCACAGAGGATCTGTGGTACCATCGATGATTCGATGTTTACGGGTTTGAAGCCCTCGGGATTTGATGATCCATTACTTCATCCGTGAAGCATAGTGGTGTGCGGCGCTCAGATGGGAAATATCACGTAGCTCATATGAGCTTTGTTCATCGTGGTTCGCCCGCCAAGTTTGTTGTATCCGCGCGACGGTAATCATCCTGCCATTACGCCCACACGATCCGTAGAGATCGATCTTGTATGTTTTGCTTATCCTCCAATATATCTCGCAAGTCCGCGCTTTCTCGCCTTGGTACTTTTTGAGCGCGCTGGGTGTGGCTTGAGCGAGGGCCGAGAGGCTTTCTATCACGCCACGGGTGGCCGGTCTCGCCATGTCGGGCGCCGTGACTTGGTGCTTCCTCCTCCGATCAAGGCAACGGCCATGCGCTAGGGGTAGCTTTTGAGGGCGCTCGAAGTTCAGACTTTTCGCTGCAAGGACTTCACCATCCGCTCGTAGTAGGTCTTGGTCAGCTCTAAGTTGTTGCTGTTTTTCTGAGGCTGCTTGTCGGCTATAAGCCTGCGCTTGAAACGCCCTGTTCGGGCGGGATCCTCAGCATGACAAATTGTCAGCCGAGGCTTGCCTCATCTTCCGAGGGAGGCGATAATTATCTTCCTCGACCTTTTTTTCTGCCAGACCGTCAGGCGGACTTGCTTCTCCCTCCTCCTGCTACCGAGTCCCGCCGGAGGGGTTGTCTTCGCACTGTCCGGTGTTGTTATATCTGCACTGAATCACCGCTTTTGCTGTGGCGGATTTAGAGCGGCGCCACGACGCCGGGCGCTTTCGTTGCTTTTTGAGGGGTCATCCTCCTGTTCCATCGCCATTCCATCTTTTGGGATATCCACCATGTATATGTCGATGACGAGGTGGCCTTCTAGTGCCCCAGAGGCGCTGGTCTTGGTCGCCTCCGCATCGCTGCCTATACTGCTGATGTCTTCGAGTCGGGGTCGAGCATGTCGGTTAAATCATCGACAAGTGGCTACAAAGTGGGTGGTGGGTGGCTGAATTTTTCATCGTCTGCATCCCAACCTTCCCGTCCGTAGTCCGGCAGGGTTTTGGCATTAACTGTAAAATATTCTTTGGTTTTTCAAAAATTGTTGATTTGAAGAAGGTCTTCTAAACCTTCCAAAATCTCTCTCAAAACTTTTTCCTCTAGCAAGGATTTTATTTTGGCATCTCCTTCAACTCTGGTGTTTGGTTTTAAACTTTTCTTCTGATTGCCCTCTTCAAAATTTTCAAAATTTTGGATTCTATTTTTTTCTTTTAAAAAGAAAACCATAGGAGTTTTACATCTCTCCAATATTGAAACCACTTATGATTTTTACCATGCACCACATGGTAAAATCTTCCCAAAATCACCTCCTTCCACTTTGGGGCAATCCAAACATTCTATCTCAACAAGTTCAATCCTTTTCTGAATTTTATTTCATTTATTTCTCCTCCCAAATCTTTTTCGTCCATTATTTTTAGCCTAGGTGATTTGCAAAGCAAGTACCTAAATGCAATTGAGCTTTGACCTCAAACCAACTCCCCGGATAGTCCTTGGTACCACAACCTAGAACAATCAAGATCCACTCTCTTCTTTTCAAAAATTTCAAATTCCTCTCCGCAAGTTTGGACCAGATTTGTAAAATTTGGTGAAATTCATATCTTCTCCGCTCCAAAAATTCCACAAAAATTCAGGCAGCCTCTAGATGCAATGAGAGGCCCCTCCACCAAAAATCAGCTCAAGGAGAAACTCCCACATGCCAAAAATCATT
>JAHIAM010006123.1:0-77665 GCA_021605205.1 Aegilops longissima | reverse complement strand
CGGAGGTGCCGTGACGCTCGGTACTTGGATCGGTCGGATCGTGAAGACGCACGACTACATCAACCGCGTTGTTATAACGCTTCGCCACGGTTCACGAGGGTACGTGACGTACACTCTCCCCTCGTCGCTATGCCATCACCATGGTCTTGCGTGCGAGGAATTTTTTGAAATTACTACGCTCCCCAACACTTGGTATGTTGAATTTTGCGAGACTCCAAGCAACGGCGCCAGTAAATCTTCCTGCTACCTCTTGAGCATCGCGTTGGATTTCCTTGAATAGGAAAGGATGATGCAGCAGAGTAGAGTAAGTATTTCCCTCAGTTTTTGAGAACCAAGGTATCAATCCAGTAGGAGGCTACGCGCGAGTCCCTCGTACCTACACAAAACAAATAGCTCAACGCAACCAACGCGATTAGGGGTTTTCTATCCCTTCACGGTCACTTACGAGAGTGAGATCTGATAGAGATGATTGATAATATTTTGGGTATTTTTGGTATAGAGATGCAAAGTAAAATAAAAGGGTAAAGTAAAAAAGCAAAGACATAATAAAGTGATGGAAATTGATATGATGAGAATAGACCCAGGGGCCATAGATTTCACTAGTGGCTTCTCTCAAGAGTATAAGTATTCTACTGTGGGCGAACAAATTACTGTTGAGCAATTGACAGAATTGAGCATAGTTATGAGAATATCTAGGTATGATCATGTATATAGGCATCACGTCCGAGACAAGTAGACCGACTCCTGCCTGCATCTACTACTATTACTCCACTCATCGACCGCTATCCAGCATGCATCTAGAGTATTAAGTTCAAGAAAACAGAGTAACACCTTAAGCAAGATGACATGATGTAGAGGGATAAATTCATGCGATATGATAAAAAAACCCATCTTGTTATCCTCGATGGCAACAATACAATACGTGCCTTGCTGCCCCTAGTGTCACTGGGAAAGGACACCGCAAGATTGAACCCAAATCTAAGCACTTCTCCCATTGCAAGAAAAACCAATCTAGTAGGCCAAACCAAACTGATAATTCGAAGAGACTTGCAAAGAAAACCAATCATACATAAAAGAATTCAGAGAAGATTCAAATATTGTTCATAGATAATCTTGATCATAAACCCACAATTTGATCGGTCTCAACAAACACACCGCAATAACAAGATTACATCGAATAGATCTCCATGAGAGAGGGGGAGAACTTTGTATTGAGATCCAAAAAGAGAGGAGAAGACATCTAGCTACTAACTATGGACCCGAAGGTCTGAGGTAAACTACTCACACTTCATCGGAGAGGCTATGGTGTTGATGTAGAAGCCCTTCATGGTGGATTCCCCTTCCGGCGGAGCTCCGGAACAGGCCCCGAGATGGGACCTCATGGTTACAGAAGGTTGCGGCGGTGGAATTAGGTTTTTGGCTCCGTATCTGATCGTTTGGGGTACGTAGGTATATATAGGAGGAAGGAGTACGTCGGTGGAGCAAAGGGGGGCCCACGAGGCAGGGGGGCGCGCCCTAGGGGGGGCATGCCCTCCACCCTCGTGACCGCCTCCCTCCTTTCTTGATGGAGGGTCCAAGTCTCCTGGATCATATTCGGTGAGAAATCACGTTCCCGAAGGTTTCATTCCGTTTGGACTCCGTTTGATATTCCGCTTTCTTCAAACACCTAAATAGGCAAAAAACAGCACTTACGGCTGGGCCTCCGGTTAATAGGTTAGTCCCAAAAGTAATATAAAAGTGGAAAATAAAGCCCAATATGGTCCAAAACAGTAGATAATATAGCATGGAGCAATCAAAAATTATAGATACGTTGGAGACGTATTAGTGGATTGCCTCTTGGGCTGAGGATGTACAAGTACAAGGGAAGAACAGCCTCCTGAGAAGAGGTGTTCTTGAGCTCGGTGAGCTTGTGTGGTTGAGGATGATCTCAATGTATCTTCCCCTTCTAAGGTGGTGGCTAGTCCTATTTATAGAGGCCCTGGTCCTCTTCCCAAATGTAGGCGGGAAGGGATCCAACAACGGCCAAATTTGAAGGGAGACAACCAATACAAGTTATCCTGATTAAAGGTGGTCTTCGCCTGCCAAAAGCACTGGTGGTGACGCCATCCTGGGATCCATGGTGACCCCCGTCCTGCCGCCCCACTGGTCTTGGTCTTGTTGCACTGATATGGAAACCTTTGCATGTTGCCTCGGGACTCCTCGCCTACACTTGCCTCTTTAGCACCAAAGAGGAAACGAGTACACTGCGTGCGCTGGCGCCCGCCTGGGCTTGGTCGTCATGACTTCTGTCACAGGAGCCTCACGAGGTGCCCCTCGCCTTGATCTCTCCGCCCCTCGTGAGCTAGCCTAGTGAGGCCACCCCCGAGGATGTCGTCCGCCTCATGAGGCTTTCCCCCTCGCGAGGGTCTTGAGTGTTTGCTGGTGAAGGTGGGCCATACAGGGCCGCTGGTGGAGCCACACCGTGGGCCGCAGGTAGGCAAGCGTGGGGACCCTCGTTCCCAGAACCCGACACTATCCCCCGGGCCCAAGGCACGCTCGGACTTGGCTTCGAGGTGAAGCAAGGGGGCAAGTGCGGAGCGCCGCGGGCCCCAACAGCCTTCGGCCTTGGTTGACGCGTGGTGATTGATCGGACGTGGGCGTCTCCTCTTCCCCACGCTTCCTCGGCAACTGCCTGACTTGACGAGTCCCTAATGCATGTAGAGAAAACCATCATTACCTGTGATCATGGGGGTCGCCGGTTGGCCTTCTCCTGCTATAAATGAGGAGGGGCGGAGCCCCCGTCGCCCATCTCTTCCTGCTCCGCTCGCTTCTTTTCCCTTTCTTCACTACTAGCAGCGACACCCATGGCGCCGGTGAAGAGGTTCTCGGCCGCAGAGAAGGGGAAGGCCCACCAGGAGGGGCCTGGTTCGCCGCCGCCCAAGAGGGGGTGCGGTCGCCCACGTGGGTGCTGGATGTTCCAAGCATTCTGGATGGGGACCCCGTCCTACGTCTCCAGGCGCACGGTACTAGGCCTGGAGACGTGGGAGACCCTAAACGGCCCCTCCCACATGGGCAAGAGCCTATGCAGCCCTTCCCTGGAGAGCACCCACCTTAGGACGAGGTCACCCACCTCGAGCGTCCTGGAGTGGACGCTGCGGCAGTGATATCGCCGCAGCGCCTGCTGGTATCTTGCCGCTCTAAGCATGGCTTCGTGGCGGCGTTCCTCCCCTAGCACAAGGTCCATCCCCCACATGGCGTCCTGCTGCGTCTCTTCAAACGCCAGGACCCGCGCGGAGCGATGCTTGACCTCATGAGGGAGAACCGCTTCTGCTCCGTAGACGAGGAAGATTGGGGTATCGCCTATTGGCTTGGTGGCGGTGGTGCGGATGGACCACATCACAGACTGGAGCTTGTCGTGCCAGCCCCTGCTGCAGGCCTCGAGCTTCTTCTTGAAGGTCCTGGTCTTGTGGCCTCTCAGGACCTTCGTGTTGGTGCGTTCGGCTTCACCATTGATCCTGGGGTGTGCCAACGAAGCGTAGCAGATCTGCATTCCAAGGTTAGCACAATACGTCGTGCAGAGATTGCTAGTGAACTGCGAGCCATTGTCGGTGATGATGCGGTTAGGGACCCCGAACTGGCTCACAAGACCCTTGATGAAGTTGACCGTCGATCCAGCCGGGATGGTGCGGAGAGCTTCTACTTCCGCCCATTTGGTGAACTTGTCGATGGTGACGTAGAGGTAGCGGTAGCCCCCAGGCGCTCGAGGGAATGGGCCTAGGATATCCAGCCCCCAGACTGTGAATGGCCACGAGAGCGGGATGGTCTGGAGGCCCTGAGCTGGTTGATGGATCTTCTTGGCGTGGAATTGGCAGGCCTCCCAGGACTTCACTAGCTCGGTCGCGTTGTTGAGTGCCGTAGGCCAGTAGAACCCGTTGCGGAACGCCTTGCCGACGAGGGTTCGTGACGACGAGTGCTGCCTATAGTCTCCGCCGTGTATGTCAGCTAGCAACTCGTTCCCCTGTTCCCTGAAGATGCATCACAAGGAAACGTCATTTGGCCGCTTCTCAGATGCGCAGATGTCAGAGTTCGTCGGGCCATGCGCCCGGTCCTCCTCTTCTTCTCGCAGCCCCTTGCATCGTATTCCTTGAACTCCTTGGTCCAGCACTTCTCCCGAGGCTCGAGCGCCAGAGTAGGTGTGTTTCAGGTCGGGCCCGTGCCGGGCTCGCGAGGTAGGTGGTTGGGGGAGATCCTCCCGAGGCGGTGCCGGCCCTGAGAACGGAGGTGCTGCCGAAAGCTTGAACAGCCGCTCCTCGAAGACGCTAGGCTCTTGGGGTTGGCGCTTGGATGCCCTTTTGGCGATGTCGTCGGCCTCCTTGGTGGTGCCACGGGGCACGTGCTGCTACTCTAGGCCCAAGAACTGCTTTTCCATTTTGCCTACCTCAGTGAGGTATGCCTCCATGTGCTCGTCCCTCGGCTCGTACACCTTGTTCGAGAAGTTGATGAGGAGTTGCGAGTCGCTCCTGATGATGAGGCGCTTCACCCCCAGGGCCAACGCCACCTTAAGGCCAGCGATGAGGCCTTCGTACTCCGTGATGTTGTTGGAGACCTTCTCGCCTTGCTGGAAGCAGAGCTGCATTGCGTAGTAGAGCTTGTCCTAAGTGGGCGAGATGAGCACTGCTCCAGCTCCCGCGCCCTGGCATGCGAACGCGCCATCGAAATACATGACCCAGCCATCTGGTGCTTCACTTCCTGGCAAGAGGGATCGGTCCTTGCCTGCTTCAAGCCCCGGGGCGTCAGTCCATTCCGCCACGAAGTCGGCGAGCGCGGCTCCCTTGATGACACTGGTTGTGCTGAACTCCAGCTGGAATGCTTCCAGCTCGATGTTCCATCCGGCGACTCTTCCAGCAGCGTTGGGGCTCCTGAGTACCCTCTCAAGTGGGTAGGCCGAGACGACCTTGATTGGGTGACCTTGGAAGTAGTGACGCCGTTTACGCGAGGCCACCAAGAGCGCAAGCAAGAGCTTTTGAGGCATGGGGTATCGTGCCCTTGCGTCCCGCAGTACCGTGCTGACGATGTACACTAGGTGCTAGATGAGGGCGGGAGCGTCGACGGAGCCTACGTCTGCCGTAGGTTGGGGCGTCTCCTGAGGTGACGGGACCCCAAGAGCCTGGTCGCCCATTGGGGCCTCTGCAGGCCCGCGAACGCCACCTTGCTGGGCTCGGTCACTCGTTGGCGTTGCTGCAGCCTTTGCGGTGCCCTGTCGGTCCTGTATCGCCCCAGCTAGAGGTGCAGCATGGCGCGGCAGACCCTTGGCCTGGCACTATTCCTGAACCGCTACTAGAGTTGCGCTAGCGGAGTAGGGAGTGGCGGCAAGGTAAAGCACCAGGTGCTCGAGAGGGCGAGGCGCCACCATCACCGGAGGGCTGGTCAGGTATCTCTTGAGGTCTTGAAACGCTTGGTCAGCCTCCAGGGTCCACTCGAACGGGCCCTTCTTCTTTATCAGCTTGAAGAATGGCAGGGCGCGCTCTCCCAGCTTGGAGATGAAGCGCCCCAGCCAGGTCACGCAGCCCGCAAGCTTCTGCATCTCCTTGAGAGTTTGTGGTGGCCTCATGTCTTCTATCACCTTGACCTTCTACGGGTTAGCCTCGATCCCCCAGTGGGACACGAGGAAGCCCAGCAGCTTGCCAGAGGGGACACTGAACACACACTTCTATGGGTTGAGCCACAGGTCCACCTGGCGCAGGCTTGCGAAGGTCTCCTCTAGATCTTGAATCAAAGTTCTTGCCTCCCGAGACTTTATGAAAGCACAAGTGCTCACTAGGTGCTTTTGGTAATTAATGTCAACATATATCTTGTTGGACTAACACTTTTATCTAGTATGATTCAGATAAGTTCAACCATGGAGTGGACTGGACTAAAGGATGTGGGAACTCCTTCAAGATGCTAAGGACAAAGTATTGGCTAAAGCTTCAAGATCAGGACTCTTCATTTTTCATTTTAGTGATCCAAGATCACATTGAGTCTATAGGAAAAGCCAATACTATCAAGGAGGGATGAGGTGTTGCTTAATGAGCCTCTTGCTTCATGTGCTTAGAGATATGCTCCAAAACCCTCAGCTACTTTCTCACATCCACGTATGTCCTAAACCTAAAAGTCAAACTCGGCCCCACTGATTCTTTCTATCCGGTGCCACCGAGTTTTGATGTCTTAGCCACTGCCACAAACCCTAGGCAAATCGGTCTCACCGATAGGGATCTCGGTCTCACCGAGATGGGATTTTAATCTCTCTGTGTATGTCCATTACCAAAATCGGTCTCACCGAGTTTGTGCAATCGGTACTACTGAGATTACAATGCAAACTTTCTGGTTAGCTTATTACCAAAATCGGTCCCACCGAGTTTGTGTAATCGGTCTCACCGAGTTTGCCTGACCAACTCTCTGGAAAGCTTGTTACCAAAATCGGTCCCACCGGGTTTGTGTAATCGGTCTTACCGAGATTACGTTATGCCCTAACCCTAATCATATCGGTCTCACCGAGTTGCATTTCGGTCCCACCGAAAATCTTAACGGTCACTAGGTTTGCTAAATCGGTCCGACCAAGTCTGTTGAATCGGTCCCACCGAGTTTGGTAAATTGTGTGTAACGGTTAGATTTTGTGTGGAGGCTATATATACCCCTCCACCTCCTCTTCATTCGTAGAGAGCCATCAGACTAAGCCTACACTTCCAGCATCCTATTTCTGAGAGAGAACTACCTACTCGTGTGTTGAGGCCAAGATATTCCATTCCTACCATATGGATCTTGATCTCTAGCCTTCCCCAAGTTGCTTTCCACTCAAATCTTCTTTCCACCAGATCCAAAACCTATGAGAGAGAGTTGAGTGTTGGGGAGACTATCATTTGAAGAACAAGAGCAAGGAGTTCATCATCAACACACCATTTGTTACTTCTTGGAGAGTAGTGTCTCCTAGATTTGCTAGGTGTCACTTGGGAGCCTCCGACAAGATTGTGGAGTTGAACCAAGGAGTTTGTAAGGGCAAGGAGATCGCCTACTTCGTGAAGATCTACCGCTAGTGAGGCAAGTCCTTCGTGAGCGACTGGCATGGTGGGATAGACAAGGTTGCTTCTTCGTGGACCCTTCGTGGGTGGAGCCCTCCGTGGACTCACAGAATCAAGTACTCCTTCGTGGGTTGAGGTCTCCATCAACGTGGATGTACGATAGCACCACCTATCCGAACCACGCCAAAAACATCCGTGTCTCCAATTGCGTTTGAATCCTCCAAACCCTACCCCTTATTTTCTTGCAAGTTGCATGCTTTAATTTCCGCTGCTCATATTCTCTATGCATGCTTACTTGCTATGTATTGTGAATGTTAAACTTGTGCCTAAACTCCACTTAAACTTAAAAAGATTAAAAACTGCAACTATGGTACTTAGTGTCTAATCACCCCCCCTCTAGACACCTCTTCTCATGATCCTAGAAGTGGTATCAGAGCATTGGTCTCCATTGCCTTGGTTTAATCACCATTGGAGGAAGATGGATGAGTCTACTTTGGGGAGTCTTAGACATAGAGTGCCTATTCTTGATGGAGAGTATTTTCATCACGTATTCTCTCTATTATTAGGACCAATGAGGTGGCTCAAGCGGCCATCGGCAAGGCCAAAGAGGCTGCGGCGTCTGCAGCTACCCGGGCTGCTCCTGGGCAGGCAAATGCGGGGGATGTGGACAAAGGTTGTGGCCAGTCACATCCCCTCCCAACCAAAAGGGGGCCATCCAAGTGCTCTAAATCCCGTGTTGCCCCTCCCGATCAACAGGACCCCCGTTTCGACCGTAGGAGGTCCGTTTCCTCCGTTTTGCGGTACGCCACACCCCTCCCGATCAACAGAACCCCCGTTTCGACCGTAGGAGGTCCGCTTCTCCGCTTTTGCGGACGCCACACCCTTCCGATCAACAGGACCCGCTCCAATGTAGGAGGTCCGCTTCTCCATTGTGCGGCACGCCAGGCCTCGCTTCCATCGCTCGTTCTATCCAAGCCCCCGGATGAACACGGCCACGCATTCCGCTCCGACCCAGCCGGTTGGCTCCCCATGAACACGACGGCGACGCTGTTTCACCGTTCACCCAGCCATGTACGTGATGCGCGCGAGTAGGCGTCGAGACCCTGCCCGTATGTACATACGCGGGTCGATTTTCTTTCTTGCACCCACGCCGTGTAATGACGCGTGTACATGCTACGTATGCGTTTCTACATCGACACGCGCGCCTACTACGGCTATCGCAGCGCCTACATCGACCAAAGATGTACGCACACGCTCGTGACCAGAATGACAACGCCACGACGCTTCGACCAGGTGGGTCCCGACCGCCGTGCACTTCCTTGCTCAAAGATGTAGCTGGTGGGTCCCAGCAATGGGGCTTAATCAATTTGTTTTTTTTTTCAGACGCACTTCCTTGCGTGTGAAGATGTAGCTGGTGGGTCCCAGCAGTCAGGAGGGAAACGTTTTTTTCACGAAATACGGTAGCCCGTCCGGTGGGTCCCTCCTGTCAGGTGGAGGAATCATTATTTTCCGCGTAATAAGGAGGCACTTCCTTGCTGCGGCCGTGGACCCAGCTGTCAGCCTCTCGACGTACAGTCCATGTCCGATGGAAGCCGTTCCTTGACCATGTTGACCATGCCGCGCCGAGAGCACCAGGGCGGTGGACGACGGCGAGGCCTAGGAAGGGGACGACACGGAGCCGGTGAAGATGCGGCAGTGGATGCCCACGCAGAGAGGAGTATGAGTATTCACTCGTTCGGCTGCGGTGTGAGGCTGCAGTCGCCGCAGGGCCTGGCCTAAGGTGGGAATAGTAGGGGGCGGTGAGGCCTTCGCGGCAGCACATCCGGCCACGGGAGGCAGGAGAAGGCGGCACGACCGGCGCTGCTTTGGGCGGCTGGAGCAAGAAGACCAGAGGTTGAAGAAGCACTATGGCCGTTGGATGCACATCGTACGATCACTGGAGCTAGAATCGTTCATATTGACTAAGTTGACAAAGCCCTCTGTCCCCGTCAACTTAGTAGGCCCACAAGTTAGCTTCCCACCAAGGTGAGTCCCAGCTAGCAGGGGAGTATTCATTTTTTTGTGCGTAATAAAGAGGCACTTCCGGTGGTCCGAGCTGACAGCGGGGGGAACGATTTTTTCGCGAAATACGGTGGCCCGTCCAGTGGGTCCCAGCAATCAGGGGGGAAACGTTTTTTTCGTTAAATAAGGTGGCCCGTCCGGTGGGTCCCTGCTGTCATGTGGAGGAATAATTATTTTATGCTGTAATAAGGAGGCACTTCCATGGCGCCAGTGGACCCAAATTGCCGCCTTCCACGACACAAGATTTTTCCTATGGAAGTCGGTCATTGACCACGTTGACCACGCTGTGCCGAGAGCACCGTGGCGGTGGACAACGCCGACGCTTAGGAAGGGGACGACGCGGAGCCGGGAAGACGCAGCAGTGGAAGCCCGCATGAGAGGAGTACGAGGTTCACCGGTTCGATCGCGGTGTGAGGCTGCCGCCGCCGCAGAATAACAGGGGTGGGTGAGTGGAGGGATGGCCTGGCCAGCGGTGGGAGTAGTCTGGGGCGTGAGGCTCCATGGCAAAGACAGCCGCCACGGAGGCAGGAGCAGGCGGCACGACCGCACTGCTTTGGGCGGCTGGACCAAGAAGACCAGAGGTTGAAGAAGCACTCACGACTGCTGGATGGACTTCAGACGGTCACCGGGCTAGAATCGCTTATATTGATTAAGTTGACAAAGCCCTTGGTACGCCTCCTAGATGTCGGGGAGGAATCATTTTTGGGCGGCCAAGCTAAGAATATCCGAGATTGAAGAAGAAGACGACATCCGCTGGATAGACATCCAACGCCATCGCTGCTAGAACCGTGTTCACTATAATAAGTTGACAAAGCCTTGCATACGCGGCCAACTTTTTTTAGGGACGCACTTAGTAGGCCCACAAGTGTGTGGCAGAGAACTTATAGCCCATTTATGCTTTCAGAAGAATGTACAGCCCATTTTGAATTCTAATGGAATTTACAACAACCCATTTACAGCTTGTTAAAAGTACAACCCATTTTCTAGCTAGGACAACGATTAATAATTTCAAGCAACCGCTGAAGACATAATTTAATAAAATTTCCCACATTTTGGTGGGATCCAAATATTTTTATCCCGAAATTTCTAGTCGATTAAATATAAATTTTATTACGTAAAAATCCAACGAAACATTGCACGCGCAACAATGAAAATTTAAGATTTTCAAAATCCATAAATAATATTTTATAAACTAATTTCGTGTTTGGTGCATTTTTTATAGTTACTGGCCAGTTTTTATAATTACATCCCATTTATTGTTTTTAAAGCCCATTTTCCTGTTAAGCCTAATGCATCCCTCCTAGGAAAGATTTGCAGCCCAGTGGGCGGAGAATAACAAGTTGACCTTGCTCGGTATTCCTCAAAATGGCGATAGCTGGGCTAGCCATTTTCATCTTGAAAAAGTAGTATCCGGCTGGATATCTGGCTCGGGCTAGACGGGCCACATCCCGCCCGCTAATACCTTGCTCTCCTCTCGAACAACAACGAAATCATCGCCAAGAAAAACTCTGCAGTGCTCATGCCTCAAAAACACAAATCGCCGAGCTGCTTGGTCCCAGCTGTCGGCCGCACCTTGTGCAATTCTCTCGCTTATATTGACTACTTAGGTTGACAATGGTGTGGGACCGTGATGTCGTGAAACCAGGAGGAAGCAAAAAAATATAGTTGTACATAATAAGGAGGCACTTATGACGCGACGGCTATGGCCCTAGTGGGTCCCTAGTGTCATCCACCAAAATAAAGTCATCTCCTGAATCCTCATGTTCGCTGACCATGTTAACAATGCTCGGCGCCACGGTGAGCGCAACAACTCAAGGACAACGGAGAGGGCCTCGCGGGCCCTACGGAGGTCTCGATATAGCGCCGCTGCTCATTCAGAAGCCAGGATCATCGGACACCTATGAGCACCTTCGAGAAACCGAGACGCATGAAACGGTAAGGCTGCGCTTGGGAGCTCGTTTATTTCAACGGTATTAACATACAAGTGTAATTTACTCGCCATCGGAAGGCCCGAGGTCTGTAAGTAAAACCGCGGTTACGCGTAATTTGAGAGACCAAAGTATATTTTACGAGCACTACTATATGGACGACATTACCAGACGATACATGCACGACGTGCGATCATGCCATCCATGGGCAAGGCTGAAACAACATCTAACGGCTGGATTAGCAATCGTCCGAGTGTCGCTCAACGCTTTTATCGTGTGAAGTACTTCCGATATTTTACTAGTCGAAATCGACCAACCAAGCGCCTTCGCCCGAGACCATCTGCTTTAATTTACAAGCGTCCGTTTTACAAGAGGTTTTGGTTGGAAAACGACGATCCAATCACGGCCTAATATCATGAGTTGATCGGAAGATCATATGGTTTCAGGTCTAACCTACCCGACATGTCGTATAGGCTATGAATGAGGGCCAGTTTGGTTCCAAATAAGTCACCAACTTATAAGTCGAGAAGTGAAAAAGTGACTTATTTTGCCAAATGCATCCAACTTATAAGTCACCTCAACTTATAAGTCATAAGTTGCTCC
This sequence comes from Aegilops longissima, assembly GCA_021605205.1. Lineage (NCBI taxonomy): Eukaryota > Viridiplantae > Streptophyta > Magnoliopsida > Poales > Poaceae > Aegilops > Aegilops longissima. The sequence goes on along the minus strand of JAHIAM010006123.1, from coordinate 66,036 downwards.
ACCCCAACTTAAAACTTATAAGTCAAAACCTTTTGCATGGGTCCCACCACCTGCATGATGTTGACTGGTGTGGGAAGGTGTGTGAGGTGACTTATAAGTGAGGTGACAACCAAACATGTGTGACTTATAAGTCACTGGTTTTAAGTCACCTGACTTATAAGTCAGGTGACTTATTGGAACCAAACAGGCTCTGAAACATTAGAAGGTGAACTTCTTACGCACGGAAACAACAGAAGAGGATGATCTTCTTAACAAGCAAATCACTGGCATTAGATCGACATGCAAAACAATACAAAGCATTATTCTCAGGAGGTACGGTGAACAGCTCATGATGCCGCATGCCACAACATTCCAAGCTCAACTTTGCAATCAAACACAAGGCCTGACATTACATGGACAATATTCAGAACAAACTCTTAACACAGGAATATCTCAGCAGAGTAACTATTTACTTCTAAACCAACACGTGAATAGGAAAAACACTGACGCTGCTCACAAAGAAGGGCGCCCCACTCAAAAATATCAAATGCATGTCTTCCGCTAACATCAATGAGCAAATTTTGACAAGGTTTTCCAATTCCAATATATTAAACTAACATCTTCTTGCTAACATCAATGATTAAACTTTGACAAGCTTTTCCCATTCAAAATATGTAATGCCTATGATCGTGGAGTCCTCGCGCTTGTACTTGTTTGGGCACTTTTGCCTGTGGCACTCCACGTGTTGTTAAATTGCCAATGGTCTCGCAGATTAGTCATGTCACCGTGTTCAATATTTATGGCACCGGCTGTAGCAATGGAGGGATTCGTGCCAAACTAAGAAAAGGTGAAATTGGCACCTCTTTTGGCCTACATACCGAAGGCCTAATACTCAGAAAGCTTCTCGGTCATTCCTTCCGTAATGTAGCGCAAACAAGGATCGCTTTTTTCTCAAAGTGGAACGACCAACCGGACCCAAAGAATGCAGCAGTTTGCCTTGGACACATTGGCTCCTTTTGTGCAGTTGAACTAAAATCGAAGTCGGAATAAAACCGAGCTTTAATTGTGATATCCCTGTAAGAAACAAAAGGTATAAGGGAAACCATTACTGAGAAATAATGGCTGATGACTTGTACTCCCAGAGAAAAACATCTACTGATCTACCTTATCTTAATGGGAAACAAAGAAGGAGAGTAGCAATTCTCAATCAGTGTGATTCATTACTATTAACTGAGACATTATCTTAACAATGCCTTGTTTCAACATGTATAAAGAACTAAAAAGCAGTAAAAGTATCATTCCTAAAACAATGCGATCGATTCATTTTAATAGAGACATTATCTTAACAATACCTTGGTTAAACATGTAGAAAGAACTACAAAGCAGATAGTACCATTCCTAACAAGTGTTGCAGTTTTGAACTAAGATTCAGTAGTTAATTAATTCTGAGAGTGGCATTGCTTAATTTTACGAGCGGCATTAGATTAACGAAAAGCATAATCAGTTCCAGGGGAGAGTGGGAGAAACAACAGTATGTGCTTCCATCTACTTATAAAGGGGGTGATGCAGAGTTTGTTGTAACAAAGCAACAAGCATCATGTCTGGGTTGGTCCCATTTTTGTTCACTACTTAATGGGAAAAGACAGCAATACAATAGCTTCAATTCAACATTTATTTAAAACTGTACCAATACAAGTAGCACAACATCTCAAAGCACACTGCACAATCATGTGGATGAAGGCCTGTACTGACCTTTCATGAGACCACCAGGATAAAGTACGAATCTGCCAACACGAATAGGAAATCCAATCTCGTTTTGTGCAGTTGCACTGAAATCAAGCAAAGTGTTTCGCGTAGCGAAGCAAAATATCGCAACAGCAACAAGTTGAATAGATATCCATGTTTAAACAGAGGCAAAAAATGAATCAATTACTGGCTAATAAAGGAGGATGAAACATGCGGCCACAAAAATGGTAATCCCGCCAATCCCTAACAAGTGTTGCAGTTTTCAAATAAGATTCAGTAGTTAATTCGGAGAGTGGCATCAATTACTCGCTTATAAAAGGGGTGATGCTGAATTTGTTGTAACAAAGCAACAAGCATCATGTCTGGGTTGGTCCCGTTTTTGTTCACTACTTAATGGGAAAAGACAACAATACAATAGCTTCAATTCAACATTTATTTAAAATAGTACCAAAACAAGGAGCACAACATCTCAAAGCACATCAAGACATCATGTGGATGAGACCAAGATTTGAAACAACTCGCCACTTAAGAGTGGAAACAAATCTCGATCTCCTTTTGTGCAGTTCCACAAAATTAAGCAAAGTCACCGTGTGACATTCAAGTTGAACTGCACAAAACACTCTTAAAACATAAGTGTTTCGAGTAGCGAAGCAAAATGTCGCAATAGCAACAAGTTGAATCGACACCCTATTTTAACAGAGGCAAAAAGGAAACAATTACTTGCCGATAAAGGAGGATGAAACAAACAAAGGATGTAAAGAAGCATCTAACTTATCTTGGATGGAAAACAAAGTAGGATAGTAGCATTTCTAAAACGGTTGCATTGATTCATATTAACAGAGACATTCTCTTGAAACAAGATTCGTTAAAAATGTAATTTACTTTTAACAAAGGGCATTGCTTCAATTTTCCATGCATTCTTAGATTAACAACAGCAAAATAGCTGTATGGGACATGCTAGCACCATGTGCGCCCACACGATAAATGGGTGATGCAGAGTATGTAGCCAAGCATATATATGTTGGTCCCATATTTGTTCTCTTTGAACCTTTTCCTATGTGAGGGCAGCAAATCTAGTCCTGCACAAACTACCCGACCCCCTTCTTTCCCTTTTCAACAAAGAGATCGGTTCTATGTGTGTACTGGGTTACCCCCCCTTTTCCCTTTTCAACCTACAAAGCGTCTGGATAGCCAGTCTATACTACTTTCCGCCCCTCCTTTCCTCATTGAACCACGTCCTAGATTCTTGCTCCAGCCCACCGCACCCTTCTTTCCTCTTTGAACCAAGACCTAGATTCGACTCAAAAAAGATCCACATGCAGCTAGAGCAACGATGGTTTCAAAGAAACTTATACCTTAGGGTCGTCGGGATGTGGCAAGGCGTGCGGCGGGAGGCCGGATCTGCCCACACTATGTACGGCAGCGAGGAAGAAGGGGTCGGTGGCCCTCCAAGACAAAGCGCTGGGTGAAAGAGAACAGCAGCCAAGGCAAGGATTGCCTCCCTTGCCAAGGCGATAGAGTGAACGCTGCACCTCCTCCCTTCCCAAGCGACGGGATATGACGCCCTTCACCAAACTGTGGGGGAGAGAGAGACAAGAGGCCAATGCAGTCTTGTTTAGATCTGGTGAAGAGAGGGTGAGAGACTGTGAATATAGCAAACCCTAGCAAATGAACGCTGAGCCTCCAGCATGTAACATATATGTAGTGCGGCGAGCGTGTGGAGAGTGCAAACCCTAGCAAACAAGCGCTGAGGCTCCCGCTTATATATATACTACTGTAGTACGGACTGAGCTCCGGTGCCTTTCTACACTGCTTTTGTGTATGACAGTGAGCCAGCCACATTTTGGGCCCACCTGTCATAAACCCAAAGGTAGGTGCACTAAGTAAAGCCGTCCATATAGTACTCTCGTATACGAGTAATATATACTAGTGGAGTGGTTTTCTTATTCTCCATAACAATCGCTTTAAATTGTGTAAGTATGAAATGAAACTCTTTATCTAATGTACAAGTGAATAAAACTAGTACTACTTCCGATGAACTAACGATCCACGCCCACGCCCCCGGTCGCACTTCCTGTCCTTCACGTGGGTACACTACCTCCCTTAAGTGAACAACCACAAATGCGCCAAATTATCGGAAACGTGTGACAGTGTGTACAAATAAAGAATTTTAATTTCAATTATCGGAAAGGTTTGAGACTACTATAAAGTTTGACTTCAGTCAAATCTAATATGCAGAGTAAATAAAAATGGAGGGCTACTACGTCCATCCGGGTTTTTAGTCCACACCATTTTTTGAATCAAAGTTAATAGCTGGACAAATAAAATTACAGGGGAGCTGGAGACAAAGTTGTGAGAAGGATTAGAAATCAATACAAAACTTATGCTCTTAGTACCAACGTCGATCCTTCTTCGAGGAAACATTTGGTTCATAGCCAATTGTGTGATAAAATTGCACCAACGTGAAAGACGATCGCGCTCCAACGCAACCAAGGTGAACTGACGAAGGATATCATCTTTGTGCGTAACAAGCAAAGAGCACTGATGGAAGACAACTTGTTTTTCATTGAAAATCGATCAGCTTCACCAGCCGACGCAACCACGAGGCGCAACCATGAGCATCGATAGGTATCGTGGTGATGCATCATCCATTTGGCATCTTCGTCCGCGCCAGCGCTCCCGAGAGGACGGTGCGATCGGCTCCCTCCGTCACCGATTTACTTTACAACGCTAACGCTTGTACCTCCTCACCTCCCGCAGCGGACGGGATTCGGGCATTCGCCGGATCTGTGACCACCGTGAGGAGAGAGATAGAGTGGACACTGTCATCTTGTTTTGATATGGAGAGGGTGAGAGAGCGAGACGCGAGAAACTCTATCAAACAAGAGGCTATAATGGAGTAAAAAAATCTCTCCATAGCAGTGATTTTAAATAGAATACGCGTGTTCCCGGAAAAAAAAAGAAACGAAAACTGGCGGGCAATATTTTAAGGGTCTGTCTAGGACACATCTAGATGTGACATAGTTATGTCACATCTAAGTTGATGTCCACACTGTTTGTGGTCTATTTTTTGTCCTAGTTTTCTTTCTTGTTGCTACATTATATACTTGTGGGAGCTTAGGTGTGATATCCTTAAATAACATCTAGATGTGAATTATACAAACTGATTTTCTAATGTACCAAGAAAGAAAACTCGATCAAAAACACGCCCCGCCTGTGTCGCGAGAGTCGTCACACACACACATAGACATAGACATGCATATCCGTGTTTACGTAAAATTCCATTTCCATCTCCATCTCCAATCATTTTTGTCCAACTCGGCACATTATTTACGCTTGTTAATTATATACGCAACAATATTAACGTGACATCATCTCTTGTTTGCGCACGCCCGCATCGCTGCCACGGCCGGTCCCGACCAACCCTAACCTCTTCATCACCCGCTGCTTCCCGCCTGAAACGGTCAAGGCCACATTCATGCCCGCCAGAGCGGACGCGACCTCTCACCGGGCGCCGCATTGAAGCGGCGCGCTGACCGAGAGAGCGCCGCCCGCGCCGCTCGGTGCATGCGGCTGCTCCACGCTCAAAGGTCGCAATAGCCGCTACAACATGCATGTAAAAAGTTCTTGGGAGTCCGCATAGAGCTAGATGTCCTCCCCAACTCGCCAATCTCTTCCAAAGAGTGCTAGTAGTACTCCATGGCGCGATCCATCGACAAGCAAAGCGGAAAGTTATCGATACCGGTTTGCGGTGAGTGGCATGCCGAGCGCACCGTGGTGGGGTCGAGCCGTGGAGGAGGGTGAGACATGAACACGATGACGTGATTTAAACGCTGGTTTTGCTCGATGGTGCGATCCAACGAAACAAAACGTTGGTTTCTTCCGCTTCCATTTTTCTCCGAAAACGGAAACTTTCCACTCCATTTTCATTCCTATTCCAAGGTTGCCCTGCTACAACATTCCATCAAATACAAAGGAAAACTAACACGCATGTTGATGCATCTCAATGATTCATGATCATAGCTAATATTTACTTCACAACTAAAGAAAAAAGTTGTGAGAGCGCAATGAAAGAAAAACTACCGATGGGGTCACTACGACTTAAACCCTAAACCCTAAACATGATTTAATTCCCTGCCAGTAGAACCTGTCAAGGAAAGACGGTTGGCACCCTCGGATCATACGATGCTTTTGTGCGTTCCACTAAAATCGACCGAGCATCCCCGATGGCAAAGATATTGAAGAAGTGTGATTAGAATAATAGTATCGCACTAGTTCATGAGACATAAACTCATCACAAGTAGAAGCCGTAGAAGTAGAGAAAGATCGACATGGAGATGGAGCTACGGCAAAGGAGCAAGCCGCTCCAAAAGGAAGATGGACTACCCGGGACGCCGGGCTGTAACTAGAAGGGCGGTTGGGACGTGGCATCGCCCATACCGCGTGACCCCGATTGGGACGCACCCATCGTGGGTTTTCTCCTCGCCGATGTCGACCAAGCTTCACGCAAAACATTGTTCCTTCCCCACCGTGGATCAGGCCCGCTGCTCTATGCTTGTGAAGAGAGCAACCTTAGCAAGCAGCTTGTAGCTTAGGCTCCTGCTAGTGTATATATAGTGGTTTTTTTTCTCCATATCAACCATTTTATATTGCGACGTGTCATTCAAGAGTGAAATGATGGTTGCTTCTTCCGACTAACTTATCGTGATTTGACTGCTCCTTAGTGGCCCCTACACGCATTCCCCACGTGTATGCAATACCACACTTACACATGGATGCAAAAACGCATGCAACGCCTAATGCATGCATGTCCGAGCACACGATGGAACACACACGGTCACGCTTAAGTGCTCAACCTACACGCATGCACACACATACTCGTGAAGGGTGAGCTAGTGACCGATAAACACCGAAAAATATATATATTGAGCGCAATGAGCGATTATGAAGTCCACCGACCGTATTATTACAAATATACAAAGGATGATAGTGTATTTATCTCGCTTGAAATTAATCCATATTAACCGGAGAGGAGGTAGTATGGACTAGCATTACTTATGCATGTGGCTCGCAGGACAAGGATAAACTTTTGACTAATGCAAGCTCTCCCTCGCCAAAGCGGTGGACGGCAATGCTTAATTCGTGTCGATTGCCGTAAGCATACACTATACTACTAGTGCTACTATTGTTCGACTTCCTAATAGGCTAACAGCCAAGCACAAAGTTTACTAGTACTAGTACTACTAATATAGTCTATAAGGCACGTAAGTACTATACTAGTACTAGGAACCGGATGGAGGAGCGCCTCGCACTATTATTATAATTTTAAATGTGATAAAGCAATCTTCAACACATTTGGTTCTCTTCGAGGGTTCTCGATGTGACAATGGAAGTTGATTGCATGGAACACTCGCCACAATTCTCGCTTAATTCTAGCTCATATCCTGTTACAAATAGTAGCGCCGTAATATTTCCTCTTTTTTGTTATTGAGCATGTAAACAGGTCAGCAAACCTCATGCAAGATTCGTATGTAACCGTGCTTGCTGCACTTTGAATGTGGCCGAGCTGGCTTGATGAAACACCTCGCTTCCTACTTCTTTTTTGTGGGTACCTTGCTTCCTAGTGACCAGTGTCTTGGCTGATCGTCCTAAGAATGCTTATATATGAATAAAGCTCTCTCATTTACCCGCAAACAAATTAAGCCATATTAACCGTAAAGGAGGGAGTATGGACTAGCACTACTTTTTGGTGTGTCCCACAACTCGCAGAAGAGGAGAAGCTTGCAGGACAAGGTGAAGCTCGCTAACGCTTTTGACTAATGCAACCTACCCTCGTGGACATGCATCACCATTCAGTGTCGATTGTCGAGGGATACACCAGTAGTACCCAATATGCGGAGTACCATCATTGTTCAACTTCACGAAGATTCGAAGAGCTGCGCAGTAGTACGAGTAGTACTACTACTAGAACCGCATGGTGGAGCGCCTGATTTTATTTTTTATCTCCGATAAAGTACACGCTTATTCCGGAGAAGGGCGGAAAACGGCAGCCCAACATGTAATGAATGATATCAATCAACCAACCATGCTCGAATATATCTTGGCCTCCATGCGAACCCGTCTCGGTGTTCTCGCCTCGCTCTCTCAAGCAACGGCGGGTTGGCTCTTTGTCGCCAATTGAGATCGGTTTGCTCACACTCCTGTCCCACATGTCGCTGATATGCCAAGAGGAGGTGCGTTGACCGACCGCCATACGTGTACTTGGTTTTGAACCTTCATACTACCCTCCCTCCGCCACAGCTTATGTATGCTGCTTCATTATGATGCATTTCTCTCAATGCATTTCCACCACCGAGAGACTTTAGATGCGCTTGGTTTAATGCTCAATTAATTAGGGCGTGGTAACCGCAATCAAGTCCACAATTTTCTCTCCATGTACTCTGTACTACAATACTACGGAGTAGAGTAAGTGCATGCATGCATGTACCTGGGGTGGAAGCACTGCATGCATGTGTGTACGCATTATTCCCTCTAGTAATAGACGTCGTGCTATAACTACCAATGCTATTTTTCAGGCCGATCGCTAGTCGCCTTGGTCCCACAGATCTTTTTCTTTTTTCTCAAGTGCTACTGTATAAACAAAGTGACGGATGGAGTATGAGCGGATTCAAAGAAGAGCGATTGATGGTTGCTTCTTCAGAGCAACTTACAAGGGAAAGGTGGGGCTTACGATTTGACTGCTCATTACTCACTATTAATGCGGTGCAATGACCGGCTGAGTCTCCCATACGGTTGTGCACTACCCTCGGTTCTTAAATATACTCCGAGTATATTTGTCTTTCTAGAGATTTCAACGAGTGACTACTCAAATATTTGTCTTTTAGAGATTTCAAATGGACTGCACTTACGGATAGATAGATATTTTTAGAGTGTAGATTCTCTCATTTTGCTCCCTATGTAGTCACTTGTTGAAATCTCTAGAAAGATGAATAGAATATTTAGGAACGGAGGGAGTACACATACGGCAAAATGAGTGAATCTACACTCTAAAATATGCCCGCTTGAAATTTGTAAAAGATAAATATTTAGGAACGAAGGAGTATAATTTTGTGCATGGCACATGGACCCGGATGATGAAGAGGCTTCGGCAATGCTATCAAGCTTCCATCATTTGTTTACATAATTGACGACTATACAAATAATTTTCCAGCGAGATATGAAATTGTACAATGGTGTGAGCTTTCAGCTTTGCTTCGCATGTCTTGCCATCGATGCTCTTTCGAAACAATAAAAACTAACTTCCTTGTTAATGCATGTCAATTATTAGCAGATCGAGCTAATAATTACATCACAACCAAGACAGAGTTGTGAGAAGGTGTTAAATTAAAATTGATCCATGCTTTCATTGGCAGCAACGCCCCCAGCTCGCCTAAATCAACAAGGCATGTTGGGAAAAAGTAGCTGTCCGAGCATGCAACATTCGATCCTTTTGTGCAGTTCCACTAAAATAGAGCTGAGCGCCCCTGCTCCAAAGATATTATGTGATTACGATAATAGAGGACTGCTGATGAAACTAAACACATAAATAGAAGCCGTCACCTTTGCGCCTCTCTTAAGACTAACTAGTTGGAGAAGATTAGGCTCGGAGTTAGATGAGGAGGATAGAGCAAAACCAATCTCCCTTTGTGCAGCCAAGACCGAATGTAGAGACGCTGTCTATGTGACATTTTAGTACAACCGCACAAAACACTCTTAAGAAAAAGTGATTTGTGCAGTTCACCAAAAGGTCGCAATAGCAACGAGGTGAAATGGATAGCCTTGTTTGCAAAAAAGAGGTAGAAAGGAAACAATTACTGGCCAATAACAGTTGATGACACATGCGACGACAAAAAAAGAAGCATATTCCTTGCTGTCGGTGTCAAAACCGGCGGATCTCGGGTAGGGGGTCCCGAACTGTGCGTCTAGGCGGATGGTAACAGGAGACAAGGGACACAATGTTTTACCTGTGTTCGGGCCCTCTTGATGGAGGTAAAACCCACGCCCCGCTTGATTGATATTGATATTGTGGATGTTTACAAGAGTGGATCTACCACGAGATCAAGGAGGCTAAACCTTAGAAGCTAGCCTATGGTATGATTGTAAGGGTTGTTGTTCTGTCCTACGGACTAGAGCCATCCGGTTTATATAGACACCGGAGAGGGTTAGGGTTACATAGAGTCGGTTACAATGGTAGGAGATCTACATATCCGTACGCCAAGCTTGCCTTCCACGCCAAGGAAAGTCCCATCCGGACACGGGCTAAGTCTTCAATCTTGTATCTTCATAGTCTTGGAGTCCGGTCGATGATGATAGTCCGCTGATGGTAGTTCGGCCGATGATGGTAATCCGCTATCCGGACACCCCTAATCCAGACTCCTCAAGAGTCTCCTAACCAGGCTTCAATGACGATAAGTCCAGCGCAGATATTGCTTGGCATTGCAAGGCGGGTTCCTCCTCCAAATGATAGAAGATTGTGAACACCAGATAGTGTCCGCTCGCAAAATAAATTCCACATTCCACCGAGAGAGAATAATATATACACAAGTTCAATCTGCGACGCTTTTTGTGGCATGACGCCACACCACTACCAAGCCATTACTTGAATTGTTTTTACTCTACCGCCAAAGGCATTTAGCGGCGGTTTCTTTGGCACGCCTTGTCGGGCAGAGATCGTGCTCCCCTTAATCCGGGATCCTCATTAATACGGACGGGTAACCCAATCACGCTCGTCGCCACGCCTCTATCGAAGGAGAATCCCAAACGGTCACGGAGACGGCTCTGGTATTCTCCTCTTATAACGGGAGCAAGGCTCGCTTTTTTCTTCAATCCTTCATCGAATCCTCTCCCCGCCCCAAGTTCCAGCACCTAGAGCTCCAGATTCGAGCGCCGGACTTTGAACGATGTCCGTTCCGACCTCCGTGGTCGGTGGATGCCGACGGAGGAGGACGTGCAAAAGCTGCGGAGGCCAAGTACCGCTTATGAGATTTCGCACAGGTTGCCTCGGCCAAGGGCAGGCCATCCCCACCCCGAGCCCGGCGAGTATGTCGCTTTTTATATCCCACCTCCGCCGGGTTTAGGCTTCCGATGGATCCTTTTGTGAGAGGGCTCATGTTTTACTATGGGTTGGAATTCCATGATTTGGCTCCGAGTCCATCCTCCATATCTCCGCATTTATTATCGTCATGGCCTTCCTCCGCCACCCTCACTTCGCCCGTGGGTCAAGACCTTCAATGTGGCGCCAAGATGATCGGGGCGCTGCGAGGCGGCGGGGGCGGCCATAAGTAGAGAGCCGATGCCCTGGGGCCGCTGGCTCCTTCCAAGAGGAGCTCGCCCGTGGCAGCAAGAGTGGTTCTATATTACTGCTCCGAGGGGCCGCAGAAAAGCCGCCGCCTCTATTCCGCCTGGGACCTCCACGACGGTTGATGTCGTGGTCAACCAGGCTCAACTGGGGCCGCAAAGGACGTGCCCCACCGCAGGGCCAGATTCGAGATCTCCACGAGGGAGGTCGATATGGTGGTGGTAATGCAGGTTATGCCGATTAGGCGCCTCCCGCCTGCAAACGCCGCCTCTCCAGCTATGGGAGTTCAATCCGAGGGCCCACGGATTCTTCAACACTTCATGGGTATGACACCTGGAGATGTACAATTATTCTTCGGATCGCAAGAGGCGCGTCTCGAATTGACCGAGGATGCTGGCTTGCTGCAATCGCCTTGATACACAAGTAAGTAGTTCCAGCCGCGTATACCGCTTGTTTGCCTTCGATGATTCGCTTTATGACCAACTTCCTTCTACACAGGAGTGGATAGCGAAGCAAAATTTATATGGTGTCCGCCCTCCCCGAGACCGCCGGATTCCGTGCTGGTCCGGATGTTTGAGGTTGCGCCCAGAGGAAGACGAAGGGGAAAGCAGAAAGCTACCGCCTCGCCTAAGGAGGCTCTTGAAAGAGGGGGATCGGGAATCCTCCTCCAAGGGGAGAAGAGGATTGCCTCCGAGGACCTGGGGCAAAAGCCCCTAAATGGGGAAGAAATTCGCCAGAGGGTCCCTGCGTCCGGGAGGCCCCGCCGCACAATCTCCCTTAAAGAGTCAGCCCTCCAACGAGCCGTAAGTAGAAAGAAAGGAGTTGTATAATAAGAGACATCCCTATTTGTGCTTCTGAGGATAACTAAAGTTTTTACCTTGTAGTTCGGATCTCCGTCCTTCGCAAATGAGCTCGTCTTCGGGGGACCTTCGTCCGAGATGATAGAGAGCGAGACGCCCGTCCGGGCGCCTGCCGGATAGGGCGGACGAGCCTGAAGTGTCGCCACGGAGGGAGCCCCTGGCTTGGCAAAGCCGGATAGTTCGATGCCAACTGGTGTACGGCTGAAGGATCTGCTTGAGAAGGCGTCTATCTCAGAAGATCACCACGCATTGATGAGCATGGTGATTGAAAGGATTTTGTCCGCCAAGGAGGGTTGCACGATGCCGCCGAGTTTGTCAAGCGGGTTTGAGGTACGTAAAATGACACACCTTTAACAGTTTTGCATATAGAATGCGCTCAGATAGATAGTAGCCCCGAGACTCGGTAGGTTGTCGAAATCGACAGCTGCGTCGAGGATCAAAATCGCAGGTTTAAATTCCTTCATGCCGATGCAGTGGCGGTCGTCCGGGGCCAGCGGACTGATGCAATTGCTGAACTAAAGCGGTAACTCGATGTTGCGGATGCGACATCGCTGGTCAACAAAGCGACTTGATGAGTCGCAAGGTAAGTATTATCGCGCGTCACTTGGTAGGGAGCTGAAGCCGCGCCTTACAATATGTGCGTGAAATGCGATAGTGCCGCTTGCCAGGAGAGCCTTCGGCCGAACTTGCTCAAGCCAAGGAGCAGGCCGTATGAGTAATGCGGCGGCCTCGAGGGCGGCCGAGAGTTAGCTAATCGAAGGGTCGACACCGCCGAGTAGGGAAGAGATGGCCGAAATGGCCATGAAGTTAAAATATGCTACCGATCGCAATGAGGCTCTTGGGAAGGAGCGTTTAGCGGGCAAGAAGACCGCGGAAGGCCACCGCCGGTTAAGGATGCCCGCCCGCAATGCGGGCTATAAAGGAAGAGCTGCGCCAGCCGAGATATTGTAGCCGGTAAGCCTTTTTCGCTGCGCCAAGGTTTACGGATCCAAAATATGCTCACTGGGCCAACTGTGGGGTTCAGAGGACCTTATATGGACTTAGCAGTTAAGTGCGGCGGATGCCGCAGCATTTTCGCCGTAAGGATCACAAGACTAAGAGCTGTTTTGGTCTCAATTCCATAGTCCGGAGCGCTCACTTCCGCTGACCGACCGCTTGGCCGAGTGGGCTGAGCTAAATAGGTTGTCCGGCTTGCTATGACGGATATAGTGACATATCCGCCGGATAGGCCCCACCAAGAGTTACTTTGGCTTATTGCAGCAATTTCTTAGCGGTGCCGCATATCAAGGTGATGAAGCGGTCGGCCTGCATAGAGGGTGCGCGATGGCGCCGCCTGTGGAAACACATTGACAGAGATGGATGCCATCGCAGCTATGCACCCCGGATTCGATGATAACCGTTACCCGCCGAGCACTATTTTGGCGGCGCTCGTGGTGCTCGTAATAGAGTCGCAGTTTCAAAAATGTTACGCTCAATGAACGCTTATATGATGTAAAACGATATTTATGATGTAAGCGCCTTTATACTTGTGCATTCAAGTAATATAATATCTCCTATGCGGCCGCTCATGTATACGTGTGTATAACCCGAAAGATGGCGCCGTCGGTTTCAGCCCCCACGCACAAGGTGCGGGGTGTTCGCAAAAATAGCGCTTTACACTTAATCCGACGCCTCGGTCCTGTAAAGGAGGTGGTAGCGAGCAAACGAGGCAACCGGACTATAGTGCTTTATCACTTTCACTTAGCCATGGAGTTCGAGGGTGGGCTACGACATAGCCCCGGGGCACCGCGCCTCCGAATTTGGGGTACGTGTGTGCCCGGCCGAAACGGCCCTTCACAAAGCAGAGGAATCCTAAACATTCCTATGGTCGATCGAGTGGTTGACCAGCCTCTCGCTGTATCATGACAGCAGCCGCTTTCATCGAGGTGCTCGCCACCCGAATCGGGGCACAATCGCAGAGTTCTCCGAGCCGCTAGCCGATGATACGGAACGAAGGCAGCAAAACACAGGAGCCGGCAAACCCAACATTTGACCAAAGACATGATTCGAGCTGATGCATATAAGGCCTAACTCGAGACGCCAACACTCCCGAAGGTGTTCGGTCTTTATAATAGCGGCAAAACAAAGCCCTAAGCCCCTTGTGTCCGTGTACGGCAGGTTCTTCCGTGCAGCCGATGCCAAAACGCCAGCCTCCACTCGGTTATAATGATAAACCAGGGATTATAGCAACAAGAGACAGAAGAAAGGTTTACGAGGGTCTTAGTCCGAAAAGAGTCCTTGCAACGGGTCCCTACTGCACGCTCATGTCGTGTTCCGCAGCCGATCCTGGACGGTGTGCACACTGTTCATCCGAAAAGAGAGGAACTTTGTTGGAAAAGAAATCGCGAGAAAGTGCATAAAGAATTGAAATATAGATTAATAAAGTTGAGCCTATGCTAGCTCATTATGGCTTATATGTGCAAACCCTTGTGAAGGGGTGTGCGGCTAGGTAGCCCCTAGCTTATTTATTCCGACTCGCCCAGCCGTGTCCGGGTCTCAAAGCACCTTTTAATGAAATGATGCCACGTGGACCGGCATTTTGCCGTAAGAGACGCCAGAATGTGGTATTGCATTGAAGCGACAAAAGCTTCCCGCCCCAGTGATGCTTGATAGCTACTTTAAATGGGGCGACATGAAAGGTTAGTTTTTCGCCGGAAGTTGTCGTGACCCAACACAACTTCTAGTAATAATGAAACTGCACCGGGCGTAAGGGCCCGGCGCCACTCCTTTGAAGGAAGTGCAGGTATGCCGAATTGCAGTATGGTCTATCCCAACTTATGGATTGTGTCCGGATGTAGCAGGTTTAAGTCACCGCCACCATCCATCAAAACCTATGTGAAATGCAGTCCGTCTGCATGGGATCCAATATCGTGGCAGTCTATCCTGCTCCGGATACTTCGACTAATCCAGATGGTCGAAAGTGATTGGTTTTGATATCCAATCTCGGTGTTCCACCGAGGTGGACCGTATGACACTTGTCTTAGCGAAAGCCGTATTGGTTTTCTGTACTATCACGTGAAGCCGCTTTATCGCTTTTGACTTCTTGTGGAAAGTCTTTTGACTTCCGTGCTCGCCGGTGGGGTTCACATCGCCCTCGCCATGATCGAGTTCTTGTGTCCGGGCGTTGAGTCTGCCGGACTGTTTAAAACCCAACAATTTCGTTGGTATGGTTTGCAGCCTTCCGAGGTATCGTGGATTTGACATATCCGATCTAAAATTTTGTTTAAATTTGATAGCTCGCTCTCTGCTGTCCTTAAGAGGCCGTGGTTTTATTGTTTGGCCGCGAAGCTTTTGAATCCGGGCTGACCGCCATGCCCTTTGGGCTTTGTTCTTTATTCGGCGCTGATCTTTCCGCGCTGCGACTTTCCGCTTCCATCTCTCGATCTCGGATGTACTCGGTCGCTGGTGCTGCATCTTGCTAGCCAGCCTGTCTTCCCCGCAAAAGCGGCCCCGAGGCTTGTTAGCGCTGCCATTGTTCTTGGCTTCTCTGGCCGAGGTGTTCCGGCGAGCCATTCGCCCTGGACGCTTGTGTTTAAAAGCTGCTAAGGCTTCCGCCGTCCTGACAATGACTATTTGGTTCTTTTGGTAAGGAACCTGTTCCGAATTTGCGCTACCGACTCTCCGGCTGTTGGGTTATATGACCTCAGATCGCTCAGATCCGGAGGGCGGACATAAGTCCCTTGAAAATTTGTTTCTAAATGCGCCCTCAATCTCTTCCCAACTTCCAACAGTGTTTTCTCGAGGCTTTTGAGCCAATGCCGAGCTGGCCCTTTGAGCTTGAGGGGTAGGTATTTTATGGCGTGAGATCATCTCTAGCCATGTTTATGTGTAGTATGTAATCTTCTATCCAGACCGGGTCTCAAGCAGCCGCTGTATGCCTCTATGTTCATGGGTTTGAACCCCACTGAAAGTCATGATCCAAAGACCTCATCGGTAAAATATAGCGTGTGCGCGCCTCGTATTAGGGTGTGCCGCTGTCTCAACACTTGTTGTGTTGTGTTACTCCTCGGGCCTTTTTTGGCCCAGATGGACCTAGTTGGGCCGTCCCGCTTTCCTAGGATTATAATTGCCTTGTGCGCGCCCCGCTTGTCGCTTTTCCGCTAATCAAGCCGCCTATCCGCCAGTGGCCTTTATTTTTTGACCGCGGAAGGCTCTATGGCTTCTCGCAAATTCTCGCAGCAACTTGCGCTCGGTAGTTTTTGTTTGATGGCCATTGCCATATTTGTTCCGCAGTCTTGAATACTTTGCTCCACTTCATTTTGAGCGTGTCTTCGCTGTTTTGAGCTGCTTCTCCTTCTTCAAACTTCTTGGGGGCGATTTAGTCTTTTGTGTATGTTCTTATGCTCGTGTTGTGTTCGGACTGTTGATTGCCCGTGAAGGGGTTGATTATCCGCTCGCCCTGCTTCGTCGTCCCGCTGGTTTTCCCCGCTTATCGCTGGGTCGTTACGGCGGCTGCTTTATCAAGGCGGACTTAGGGCGGCGCCTACGCCGCTGCTTTTGGTTGTTTATCGGCGGGATTATGCTCTACCGCCCCCGCTGTTCCTCGTTATCGCTTCTTCGGGTGTCCACCATGTAAATGTCGATGACGAGGTGGTATTCCCAGGTCCTCGTAGGCACCGGTTCTTGGTAGTCTCCGCATCGCCGTCTGCATCGCCGATGTCTTCGGAGTCGAGTCGAGTACGCCGTTAAATCGCCGACGGTGGCTACGGCGGGTGGTGGGTGGCTCAATTTCTTCGTCCGTCTGCTGCCCCAACCATCTTGGCCGTAGTTCGCCAGGGCTCTCCGGATAGCGAGAGATGCTTCGTGAATTTACGATATCGCCAAGGGCGAGTGGTGAAAGATGTCCGCAGCGGTGAATTTATGATCGGCGCCCAATCGGATTCGACCGGTAGGGGCGCAGGAGGTTCGGAGTCCGCAGAGTCCGCACTCGGAGTCATGAGCTTTATGCGGACAAGGTAAGTGTTCAGCCCATCGCTGTAGAAGTGGCAGCTCCCGAGGCGGTGTCCAGCCATCCGCCCTCGATCCGAGCGATCGCTCCGACTATGGGTCGGAGCGGATCTGCAGCGGCCTCCAAGGTGCTGTCCGCGCAGAGTTAGGTCATGCTCATCGTGACAGCGCCGCACGCCGGCCGTGGCTCGATCCATCAAGATCAAGTCCCCGCGATATCAGCCGTGAAGTTTAGGATTCCAAACCTGACCTCGACGGGTTGGGGCGAAGCTTTCGATTCGCCTCCATGGCCAAGTGAGTTGCCCGCAGCGGCGGCCGCCGAATACGTAAGATCTGTCCGAGGAGAAAAGTCTCACCCAGACGGCGCCATTGTCGATTGAAGAGGCCATCGTTTATCGGTGACGCATACGCAGGAACTCTCAATGAAAGCACCAATGTCGGTGTCAAACCGCGGATCTCGTAGGGGGTCCCGAATCGTGCGCCTAGGCGGATGGTAACAGAGACAAGGGACACGATGTTTTACCTGTGTTCGGGCCCTCTTGATGGAGGTAAACCCTACGCCCCGCTTGATTGATATTGATATTGTGGATATTTACAAGAGTGGATCTACCACGAGATCAAGGAGGCTAAACCCTAGAAGCTAGCCTATGGTATGATTGTAAGGGTTGTTGTTCGTCCCCACGGATTAGAGCCATCCGTTTATATAGACACCGGAGAGGGCTAGGGTTACATAGAGTCGGTTACAATGGTAGGAGATCTACATATCCGTATCGCCAAGCTTGCCTTCCACGCCAAGGAAAGTCCCATCCGGACACGGGCGTAAGTCTTCAATCTTGTATCTTCATAGTCTTGGAGTCCGGTCGATGATGATAGTCCGCTGATGGTAGTTCTCGCCGATGATGGTAATCCGCTATCCGGACACCCCTAATCCAGACTCTCACTTGCCCTAAGGGAAGATAACAACACGGTTGTGTTTGTCTAAAACGGTGAGGACGAGAATGCAATATGGAAAGTACCGGACGAGCCACGCTTTTGGGCAAAGAACTATGGAAGATCCACATCCAGCGACGGGAAGACGGCAAAGGAGAAAGGCCGAGGGGATGGGATACCGGAGGTCGCCGAGATGTAACTAGGTGAGCGGCGGCGGGCGGAATCATGAGCAGGTGGCGAGGCCCTGCCGCCACGGAGCTTGGTCGAGAGAACGCCGGTACCGCAGATCGGACGTGCCGCCGCGCCGCCGAACGGAGAACGATGCACTTCCTCCTTTCCGGGCGGACGGATGCGGCCGGATCAGCGACCAACGGTGAGAGAGAGAGAGGCCACCGACTCTTTTCCCCGGCGGACGGATGCGCCGGATCAAGGACCAACGGTGAGAGAGAGAGAGCCACCGCAGCCTTGTGTGAGATACTCAAGAGCTTAAAACCAGCACGCAAGGCTCCATTGTATATAGTGAGCGGACTACCTTTTTCTCCATAAAATCGCTTTTATATTCTGTGTACGCGCTATTGAGCGCTATAACTTTATTTAAAAATAACGCGCAACGCTGCCAAGTCGAACTTTGTTTCGCGGCAAAGTGGTACACGACCTCCCTAGGTAAACAACCGCTACAAAGTGCTCAAATTAGCACGCTGGCTGCCATTTCAGAAAGAAATGAGCTCCACCGTACCCGCTGGGTGTGGCTGGGCACGGCGTGAGTACGCACGGTGCACCTATTCTCTTGTATACGACACCACCTACATGGGGTTGTGAGAGAGATACAAACCTAGAGAGATATAGTGTGGGTTCTTGAGAGTTTTTGGGGGGGTCAATCAAAAATGTAACATATGCAATGTGTGTGAAATAGAGTCCTGGATATAACATATATATAGAGGGGCGATCCACGAGAAGAGATGGAGGTATCACGGCTTGAGGTGTCCATAGAATCAAAAGAGGGATGATGATGTGTGTGTGTGTGCATGATCGATAAAGAGTGCCATCAATTTGTGTGTGCCCACGCCAAAGATATAGAGTGGCTGGCCCATCGAACGTGAGAGGGACATGTGCAGTTTGTCTCGTGGCATGGATACCTACCGCAGCGCCGACTATCGGTGTGTGGTGGGGAAGAGGGAGGCCCAATTAACTATAGAGGTACAATGGCTGGTATATGTGTGGAGGAGGAGAGAGGCCTCACCTCATGGATTAAGGAGATCGATCCGCCTCATGTATTAAGGGAGATCGATCGGCATCCATGCATATGTGCAGTGAGAGGAATAAGGTTGGGAGAGAGACATAGCTAGAGTGTTGGAGGGGGTGGTAGTGGAGTTGCTTCTAACAAATGGTGGGATAGGCTTGCTAGACAAACGGAGGGCACGCCCGCAATATCAATAAGAGAGGAGATGGCTGCTTGTTGTCCGTGCACGCATGCGTGTGAGAGACGGGTCAGAGGCATGCACGAATGATGAGGGGGATGATGTGGTGTGGTAAGTGACATAACTACATAGGAAGATCAATCGCCTTTGTTAGAGAAAGGAGAGACATAACTTGTGAGGTACGCCGATCGATGGGGGGGGTAGTTAAAGTCAATCCGTATATGTTGGGAGATCGATCGTATACATGCATGTGTGTTAGAAGCAAACGAGGCATGAGGAGAAGGATAGAGATAGAGGGATGCATGTAGGAGGTGGTACGAGAGGCATACTATATCGAAGGGGAGGAGGTGCGTAGTACGAGAACGATGAAAAGAGTGGTGGGAGTGAGGCATGGACGGTGACAAGAGAAGAGGGAAGCTTGTGTTTGTGCTAGGCACACCTGGCTAGAGAGGCATATCGATCGATGTGTGCCAGAAAAGAAGGAGCTGGGGCCTACACACACCGTGGGTGAACGACCTAAAGTGAAAAGACGAATTTGCGCGATGGAGCTAGAGAATGCCGAGGGAGGGTGAGAGGATGCGGTGTGCATGCACAAGAGAAAGTTTGCACTAGCTACAAAGATAAGAGGGTTGTGTGGGTGTAAAAGACGAATAGAGATCATATATACTTCATTATAAAAAGATAATTCGGATATTTGAAGAATTTATCATAGTGTTTTAAACCGACGCATGTGTGAATATATATAATGGTGATACACATGGTGTGTTTATGAACATGTTATACTACATTTAATATATTTTATCTCTACTCTTATAAAAAACGGAGTTGTTGATGATGGTGTGCCTGCCATCCCGCATTATAGGTCATCCGATTTATATCTCATGGATAGCAAGGAAACTATGATGGTTGAAGTTGGCAACAATCATGATTGTAGATTCTTATTGAAATAGAGAAACGAATTCAAATTTAGTTCAATTGCAGCGTAGTATAGACATTTGGAATGCACTAAAATGTTGGTATGAGTAGGTTACATGCATTATACAGCAAGCAAAAAAAATTAATCGGACATAACATGGATTCATACCTTCCTTCCATCTATATAGGGCGAATGAGATTTTTAAGACCGCC
Organism: Aegilops longissima; assembly: GCA_021605205.1. Taxonomy (NCBI): domain Eukaryota; kingdom Viridiplantae; phylum Streptophyta; class Magnoliopsida; order Poales; family Poaceae; genus Aegilops; species Aegilops longissima. The sequence continues at coordinate 45,652 of JAHIAM010006123.1, read as the reverse complement.
TTGACTATTGACAAGATTAATAGTACATGACATGCACAATGTGAAAATTATATCATTGAAAGAACCTTTCATGCATTTGTTAATAAAGTGTGCTTTGTGTAAGTTGCATGTCATATATCATTGCTCTAATATTTGGTCAAAGTTAGCATCAAAAACGATTAGGCCCTATATAGATGGAAGGAGGGAGTAGCTTTGAATAGCATTTGTATAGTAAAACGGGCAAGACTCTCTTTGTGTGGTGTGAATAGTTTTATTTTTTTCGCTTTTTTTTGGTTGAGGGAAGTGAAATTGATTTGGTACGCATAAGTACAATATTACTACACGTTAGGCTTGTCCCTAAAATTCAACCTGCGCCTTGTTATATCCCAAAATTCAGATATCGTGCTCCCAAACTGGCGCTTTCACAACCCGCGCTTTGCTATCCCGAAATTACAACGCTACGAAAACTCCCTCCACTGCCAAATCCTCGACACGCTAAATCCCCTTCTAACCCTCGAGCCGAAGGGCCGCTTAGTTCAAATCGGTGGGGGTACTTTTGTAACACACCCTACATTTTGGACAAGCGCCCCTAAGTCATGCTTCACCCCTTTTCGCCATTTGAAATCCCAGGCCGCCATAACCTCTCCGCCCATCCGCGAAACCCCACCTCCTCCGTCCGCCATGTCACCGCTGCCCAGCCGAGCCTCTTCCCGACGACGCCGCCCATCCGAATAGCTCGACGCCCTCGCCCACCTCCCCGGATGAGGATCCTCGCCCATCTCGCCGTCTCCGCCGTTCAGCCGCCTGCCCTCCACCTCCAAGGAGCTGCTCCGACGATCGCTTCGTTTATCGCGGCTGCTCCATCCCCACAAGGCCACCTTAACCTGCTCCATCGAACCGCAGCATCCTCACCGACTCTCGGACGGCCGAGGCCTACTCGGCGCCACCAAAGAGGTTGTACACTCATCGTGATCGCACCTTCTCCTTAACTCGACCTCCCCACGCCGACGGTGCTCCATCCCGCACCCCCATGGAGCGGCTACCTTGAAGCCGGCCTGCTGGCGACATCTCCACGGCGGTTTCCCCAAAGGCGAGGCCCTTTGGCGGCGGCGCCCATACCAGCCGGATCTGCTGCTGCTGCCCGCTCGCCGCCACGCTGCGTCAGCTGCGCTCGCCGATCGGTCGCCGCCTAGCATCGCTGCTGCCTCTCCTCGCTTTGCCGCCAGCCTGCCCGATTAAGCCACACTTCACGATCGAATCGACTTTTGGGTCACTGATTTTCAGGGTTGGGGGGGCTCACGAGTTAAGGAAGAACCACCAGAAGCGGGACGGGCTCACGGAGAGGTACCCCACCATCTATCTTAGGGTTCGGGGGGGCTGGGGCCTAGAGGGCTGGCCGGGCGGCGGTGGCGAAGTTGTTTCGGGCGGCGAGGCGGCGCTGGGCCGGGCGGTTTGGCCGGTGGTGGCAAGGCTCGTGGGGTGCAGGTTGAAGATGAACTGCAGGCCCTCCCTAAACTACATGTCAAGTGCCTCTCTCGCTACCATTGCGCTTTTGTTTCGACAAGAGTATTCAGATTCCACAAGAAATTTCAGTTTCGACGCTTAAGTTCAGAGTCAACAGTTTTACCTCATCTCTGTTGTAGTCGTGGTTTTTGGTGATGTTAATTTTACATCCATTTTACATCATCTATTGAGATGCTATTAGAATCCCACTTGAGATTGACGATGTCCGCCTTGTGCTGCTTCAGCCTTGACGCCTTACGCTCACCGGAGCTGCTCCAACGACGTAACGATCCATCACAACAGAGCAAAGGCTCGGACGCCATCTACAGATTCCTCGATCTTCCTCCACACCTCCGACAGCCACCTCCGCCTCAACTGCTTCAAATACCAACCCAATGATGCCGAGGTCGACACGGCCACGGCAAAGAGGTTGTACACTTGTTGCATCACTTATTACTATACATCACGCCGATCCATTAGGGCTATTTTGGTTCAATGGAAAACGCCGATCCACCGGTTGTTACCATCACTCTAAATTTCTGCATGCTCTCCTTACATAATCTCACCATATTTTTTCGATGCATGTCGATATTGTACACACCATGCTGAACATGTAGAGAAAAGAGAAGAGTTTTATGCTGCAATACAATGTCATGCGACATCGCCCATGGTGGGTTCAATGGAAAACCCTCCCCACCCCTCTCCGTGATTGTAATCCGAGGAAGATATCTGTTCGAGGCGATTCTGCACGCCACGACCACTCCTATTTACCCCCAAGGTGTTTGTTTCTACCTTGGCATGATGATGTTAGTCATATCATGCATATGTTGCCTTGCAAAGGCCTACTTTTGACATCATATATGTCATCCGCTTAGTTTAGACATGTTCTGTAATGCCACCTGCTTAGTTTCTATATCATATATGGGAATTATGCGCCTCATGTCTTTTAGCCAGCCATAATATATGTGAAATGTGCAATGCCATCCTGTTTAACCAGCATCATATATTTGAATGATATCTTGCCCATCCTTTTCTTCATTACATTTCCATTTGTCGACAATGTTTGTACATTAAACTACTCTTCCTGTGAATCAGCCATTTGGGTGGGAGATGGAAAACTGGAGGAAAACAAGGCCTTCAGAGCGCATAAAGCTACCGTCAAGCATCTCTTGTTGGGTCCCGATAGCTCCTCGTAGATGGATTCGTAGACAGATGACCAGTCCTATTCCAGATGATGATGGAGTGAAAACAAGGCCTCAGAGCGTATGCTCTACCGTCAAGGTATCTTGTTTATCTAACTTGGCACAGCTATATCGCTCATATCATGCATACGTGTCTTGCATTGCATAGTTTAGACATCATATACACAATATTCAACACCATGTTCTTAGTTCGTACATCATATCAATGCCCTCTGCTTAGCATATAAATCACATATGTGAATTAAATGATGCGATCCTGATTACTTAGATAACATGTAGGTGAATTATGTCATGCATCCTGTTTAGTTATTCATCATATCTTTGAATTATGTTATGCTATGCTATCCAGTTTAGATAGACATCATATATGTGAAATTATGTCATGCTATCCGCTTTAGTTAAACAATATACATGTCAACTATTTCATGCCCTCTTTTTCCACACTATCTATTGCATCTGCTTTCATACAATGTCTGTACATTCAACTATGTTTCCTGCTTATCAGCCATTTGAATTGGAGCGGTGATGCCAAGATTCAGCGGAATAAAACACGGTCTTCAAATAAAACAATGCTACCTCTGGTGGAGATAGCACCCTGGTTGTACATGCACAAGAACCAGCCCTACCACACATAACCCAAACTCGCAGATTGTACCCCATCATGATGGACAGAGAACCAGCTTCACCCAATCTAACCCCAACCCCAGCCGATAGTAACCCAGTTCCTGTTGACACAAGACCATCTCCACCACGAGCTCCCAAACAAGAGCAGTTAGTAAGGCAGCTCCAGGCTCCAAAGGGCCAAGATTATCACGGCGAACCCCAACTCCACCAGCTAGTACGCCTATTCCCTGTGGAGGAAGCACAACCAGCCAATGTAGTTTAGCATCTATCGATTTGATGTTGTTAAATCGATAAAGCGATCTTCCCATCTTGGAAATATTATATCAAGATGAAGGAAAATGCCGCTGTGTGTTTGTCCAGAGTTATGTGTAAGTAATGTTATTCATGGCAATTACTTTGCTTCGCCCATACATCCTACCTCCATGATGGTTATAATACAACAAATTTTCCCATTTTCTCTATAGAGAAGGACCGATTTGGAAACTCGTGGATGAGGTAACCTGTGCTAATACCTCTCGCTATCTTCAAGAATGCTTGGTGGCGATCGAATTACTCAAGAAAACGATTTCACCAGCAAAGAAACTCATCAAATTCCCTTACGCTCTCCCCGAGACACATTTATCGGACGATGATCGGGAACGCCTTTGTTCAGATCGTCCCGAACCAAGAATGTGGTAAGGTCTATGAGCTCATTTTCTATTTTAAGTATTTTATTCTTGCGCTTATCAGACTGCTCATGTAGAACAAGTGCCTAACCTCAAGAACAACTGTTCTAATTTAAGATTCCATTGCTATCATAGTTCAAAAAGCGCTAGGCGCAATTGTGCGTTTTGCCACCGCTTTGCGCTTTTATCGACCAAAGCGCATGCTTATGCGCAGCTATGCACAGATTATGCGTAGTTATGCGCAATGCGCTTTGCCAACGCTTAGAGCCTAGGGCACGCTTAAGCGCCGCTTAGGCACGCCTTTTTTAACTATGATTGCTTTGCTCTTGTATCACCGTATTTACTCATACAAACTTATTTTTAAATTGAAGGATCCAATCAAACTCCAATGGCACAAAGCAGGTATGTTCACGCATGTTTTTTAATGTGTTTGCTCTTATCAATAGCTCTGTTGATTTCAATTTCAATTGTGTATACAGTTGACTTTCATATCATGCACATTACTAGCATCACAACAGAGCCAATAGTGTTGTTGTACATGTAGACCCGTGGTACCCATCTGAAATCTTGTTGTGCATGTAGTTTCCCACGCTTTGTATTCTTTCACCGCTGCTTTGTCTTGAACTGATATGATTTGAACCGTGTCTCTATTTTGATTTGGCAAGACAATGCAAGGACCATAGGACATAGATATATGTTTGTTTGATGCTTTTATTATGTACTAGTACTTGGCAATAGAAGACTTGGTAGTTTAATCCTGTCCACCTTACTAATGAACTGTTCACCGAAATGAGTTTCATATACTAGTACATGCTAAACTTGTTATGTGTCCGCTTGTTTCTTCTTTTAGAATGTCGATGTATTGGGGAAGAGTGCCTTATTAAGCAATGGTAAAGGAAGTAATGCAGATAAGGTTCAAGATAGTGACACATCCTTGTTGGTCTCCAACAAAGCTGATAAAACAGCTAAGGAAGACTATCTTGAAGACAATGAGACAACCCCAAAGTCCTGTCTTGGTTTAGTGTTCGAAGCATCGCCACTACCGCATGCACAAGCTATTCAAACTCACTGTCTCTAATCAGTTCGGTTTCTTGAGTCTCAACTACAAGTTGAAAGACATCGATCACCGTGCTACGACAAGAAGCGGAAGGATCATGAAGTCCCCGGAGCATTCATATGCATACTTTCCGTGCAACAACAAGCGTTGAGGATTTTAGCGCCAAACAGGACAAAGCTAATCAGCTTGCTGCTTATTGCCAAGATGGTGGATACCTGTGATAACGCTTGAGCTCTTCTAAAGTTGTTTCAGCTTATGCTCTTGTTTTGCTACCTCGCTTATTTGCACCGTGGCCAATTTTGACGGCCAAGGTATGTAATATGCTGCTTTGTTCCCTATATTTGCACCGGTGGCTAACTTTGATGCCCAAAGGATGTAATATGTGTAATAGCGGTAATAGGCTAGCCTTAATTGCTTGCTTATTTATTTCCTTATTGTCTTGTTTAGTTGTTTGCTTGTAGTCACCGCAATTTTTTTCTGTGTTTTTCTAGTGGCCACAATAGCCTATTTTTGGTAACTAGGCCAAAATAATCATGGCAACACACGGATCGTTGTAACCATGGGCCTCCCCGCAGTCAGATGATCCATGGGCCTTCGTCGCCAGAGACCATTGGCCTTCTATACGGGCCGTAGGATCCATCGGCCTTCTATACGGGCCTTAGGGATCAATGGGCCTTCTACGGGCCGTAGGGTCCATGGGCCTTCTACGGGCCGACGATCCATGGGCCTTCACGGGCCGTATTATCCATGGGCCTCATACGGGCCGAGGATCCATGGGCCTTCACGGGCGATCATCATTTCGCCAATCATGGGTCGCATTATTCGTGGACCATAACGGGCCGTTAATAGGCCGATTTGATAACTCTATGAAAACAGCCCAACGGGTTTTTTTGACATGAAAACGCCCAACATATTAACGGTCCGCAAATGGGCCGATCGAACGACGGGCTGAATTTGGCCCACAAGCGTAAAATGACAAGAACGGGCCGATGTAACCGAATGCTGCAAATGAGCCTAAGAATCAATGGGCCCCGAGAAGGCCGAAGATAACTTATGCTGAAACGCCCAATGGAATAACGGGCCGTTAATGGGTATAAAGTGATACATCGCTCATTACGGGCCGTTTCACCACGGGCCGTTAATGGGCCAAGAGTTACAAAGGTCCTCATATGGGCCGAAGAAGTCATGGGCCACACATGGGCCGGAAGTTAAAACGGCTGAATCATATTGGACGCCCGATGACGCCATCGGGCCTAATTCGGATAGGGCGAACGCCCTCGGGTTAGCGGGTCAAATGGGCTATATGCGAACAGTGCCGTTAATAGGCTTTTCGTGGCCGCCCGCCACCTTTCGACCAAGTCAAACGGGCCGGCCTTTTCACGTGAATGGGCCTTCGCTATCGTAGCACGGTCGCCAGATCATAGGCGCCTTCGTCCAATGAGCGGATGACATCCGTCCCAACGGTGAGCCGACATCGCAGTTTCTCCACCAATGATGATTTTACACGGAAAATCCCCATTGGTCGGGTTGTTAACGGGTTATCGGATCCAAAACCCGACCGATAGCTTAACGGCGTTCGCTACGGTGGATGCCACGTGTCGGTCACCCTTGACGAAAGCACTTCGTGACGGGCGATTTATCGTCATGGAAGTGGACACTCGATGATAATTTTGGTAATGTCATGGAACACTTCTACGATAGCACGTGTATGACTATCTTGATTCTGCATAAATTTGTCATGGATGTACATGCATGACAAAAACGCGACCCACAAAGGACAAACACGATCATCACGGAAGTGTATTTTTTGTAGTGCAGGGCCCGCTTTACTCGGTCTAACCACCAAATTCACCCGACCGGGTCGGTGCCGGATCGGTCTTCATTTGTTCTAGCTAGGATACCTTATTTCCTCGTGCTTCCCTGAAAGCTAATCCCGCGGTGGGCTCGGATCATGCCCCTCTTGTCTTGGACGCTGGCCTAAACCAACCTTTGACCTCTTCGCGCTTTTAGTTTGATGCTTCCTAGCTTCTACTGGAGGGATTCATAAGCATGCTCGCTACCAAGATTTCACACCTTCTCTCCCCTTCTCCTCATTCCTTTGGTCCCATGGACGAATGGCACAAGTGTTCTTATGAACTACGTAAGTTTCTTAGTGGTTGGTCTCGCAACAGAGCTACAGAGATCCGCAGGGAGAAAAAATCTTTAAAAACCAATTCTCGGGCCTGGACCTAACTGCAGATTCGATTGGCCTTTCAGATCATGATTTGGCTCTCCGATATAATCTAGAAGCCGCTCTGATGCAGTTGCATCAGCAGGCAGAGATCAATTGGCATCAGCGTGGTATCCTTAATTGGACCCTTAAGGGTGACTCTCCAACGGCTTACTTCTTTGCCATTGCAAATAAGGAGATGCTTTATTGACAGCCTCCTCACTAATGGTGTTAGAACCTCGGATCAACCTCTTATTATTGCACACGTTGTTGAATTCTTTTCTTCTCTACTGGGGGGCCAAGTAGGAGAGTGGTCTCTCTATCTCTCCCTCCTTATGGGACAACTCTAACATGATCTCGAGGGATGAGAATGAAGCCTTAATGATTCCTTTGTCGATGAGGAGATTTGGGAGGTCATTAATTCTGCCAACCCGAATGCTGCTTTGGGGCATGATGGGTACTCTTTTCCCTTCTTTAAGAAATTCCGCCCAACTCGTGGTCGGCCGTGTGTCAAATCATCCAAGGTTTCTGTCTGGGGACTGTGGACATATCTCGCCTTAACTATGCTATCATTACTCTTATCCCTAAAGTGAAAGGAGCTGAGTGATCTCCCAGCTTAGACCTATTGCTCTTATTAACAATTTTGCTAAATTTCCAAATAAGGGCTTTGCCACTCTTCTCACCCTATACCTCATAGAACGATTAGCCCCTATCAATCTGCTTTCATAAAAGGTCGTTTTATCCTCGGATGGGATCCTCTATCTCCATGAGATCGCATGATCTTAGGATGCATAAATCTAAAGCAGCTATTCTTAAGTTAGATTTTGAGAAAGCATACGACTCGTCAGTTGGCCTTTCTTGAGAAAGGTGCTCTTGGCCAATGGTTTTGATGGGGCCTATGTTCATAGGATCATGCAGTTGGTCTCGGGGGGCCACACTGCGGTCTCTGCTAATGGCCAGGTTAGTAACTACTTCGCCAATGGCAGGGGCCTCCGGTAAGGTAACCCAGCTTCTCCTATCCTGTTCAACTTTGTCGCGGATGCCCTATCACGTATTCTTTCAAGAGCGGCTTCGATGGTCATATCTCTCCCGTCATCTCTCACCTCGTTTCGGAAGGGGTCACTCATCTTCAATACGCGGACGACACCATCATTATGGTTGACCTAAATGACTCTTGCATCGCTCACCTCAAGTTCATACTCATGTGCTTCAAGCACCGCCGACTCGTAATTAATTTCTCTAAAACCGAGGTCATAGTTATTGGTGTGGATAATACCGAGGCCTTAAGGATGGCCCATCTCCTCAATTGTAAGTTGGGATCTTTTCCTTTCAAATATCTAGGCCTACCTATCTCCCCAGATGTGCTTTATGCGAAAGAATTTGCTCCTGACGTGGCTAAAGTGGGCAATAGGATCCTCCTTTGGTGAGGGAGATACAATACTAATGCGGGGAAAGTGGTGTTGATCAATGCTTGCTTATCTTCCTTACCAATGTTTCTCATGGGCTTCTACCTGCTCTAGGCTGGCACGCGCGCAGGCTTTGATAAACATAGAGGTGCTTTTTACCGGAATGCGGCACAAATATGCGCAAATACAGATTGGTCAGGTGGAACCTGATGTGTAGACCCAAAAACCTTGGAGGGTTGGGCATTATTAACAACCGCCATCATGAATAAATGCCTCCTCAATAGATGGTGGTGGAAAATTATGACAACAGGAGTTAGATCATTATGGTTTTCTATCCTTAAAGCTAAATATTTCCCTATTTCTTGCCCTTAGTTTGCCTCTTCGCGCGGAGGCTCGCAATTCCGGAAGGATTTGGTTAAAGTTAGGCCCTTGTTTTTCGCTCATGTTAAGTTTTTTGTCGGGGACGGTTCCTCTGTTCGCTTCTGGCTTGATTGGTGGTGTGGAGACTCACCTCTCCCTGTGAGTTTTCCCACGCTCTTTTCCTTCTGTCCTAACCCGAACATTTTCAATCACCGAGCTCTCGACGAATAACTAGGACCTGGCCTTTCGATGTTCCCTATCTCCTGTAGAGTTTAAATATTGGCAAAGACTTACTACTTTCTTCCCCACGCCTTGAGAACGTGGACTCGTGGTCCGCCTCTCATACCTCGCCTGTCGCTTTTTGGTTAAGTCTTCATATTAAAAGCTTGTGGGTGGATCTCCACCAAAGAGATTTACTCGGGTTTGGCGGGCCCGTATTCCCTCAAGGTGAAGATTTTCCTCCGCAAGCTTTTGCTGTATGCTTGCTCACCGCGACCAGATTCGTAAGAGGAATTGCCACGGATCGGAATTCTGCGCCCTTTCCGGTGCTTTGGAGGACACGAATCATATATTTTTCCATTGTGTTCTGGCCAAGCTGGTCTGGAGTTGTGTTATAACATGGCTCTAGGTCTCATGGGACCCCTCATCCTTTTCTGAACTATGGGCCCTCGCTAACTCTTCATCTGGCGTGACTAAAAGGGTCTTCAGGGTAGGCCTTGGAGCTATTTGTTGGTATCTCTAGACGACTAGGAACAAGTATACCATCGAACTTGTTTTCCCTGATAAGCCTGCTGACTGCTTATTTAAATCATGTACATTCTTGCAGCAGTGATCATTGACTAAGATGGAGGACCACGATGCTCTTGATCTCCTGATTTCTAAAGTGCGGGCCTCAGCGTCTTCCCTATCCGCATGTGGAGCATGTTACTTAGCTATTTTGCATTTCTTTGACTAGTTGTTGGCTATGTCGTTAGTCCCTCCAGCCTGCGTATCGTGTGCTGGCTTGGGAGCCGTGTATCTCTCCTTTAAACCTTGGTTGAGCCCATGTTTGGGGCAACTTTTCGTCTGTCTGTTTCGTCGGTTGTTTGTGTTTGAACTCTGCCTGGTGGCTTTATCTATAAATTCGGGCGCATGCCTTTTCTCTAAAAAAATGTTTAGCTCACTGCTAAAAATATGGGTACTTGATGTGTATGAATAGCCAACAACTAGTCGGGCGATGCCTTTTTCTGTAAATATTTTTTATCTATTTATAATTATATTCATACACGTATGCTAAGATCCATACGTGTATGAATATGAATTATAAATGGATAGAAAACAAATATGGGTATATGCACAAACATAAAAAATGGAGATATGAATGTACACGTGTTTTGACATGTTGTACTCATACCTGATGTGTTAAACTGGATTATATCTTGGAATCTATGCATGCTACAATATATTGATTCTTGATTGCCATTTTTCGACATCCATAAACTGGGAATTTCAATTTTTTTTGACATCTATAAGAAATATGGATACTTAAAATTCACTTTCAGGGTGAGATCATAAGTACGCCCGTGGGTATTTAAATATGGGCGCTCAAAATTACTAACAACAGAGAATTCACTTACCAGATTTACATATTTATGCAGGTCTCCCTTTGTTTCTAGAAGGTATATAAGAGACATGTGCATGTCTCCTTACTAATCAAATTTTCTTGCTTGGATTCTACACAACTCTTGAAAAAACATATGAATATCAGGTTTGTGCAGAATTAAAACTGCACTCCATACATAGATAAAAAAGAATTCGGATCCAATATGCGACAGTAACAGAAACAATATGAATAGCCCAAACTCTTATGAGTAAACATATTAGTTCTGGATCTGGTACAACACTCTGAGTAAAAATAACAATCCAAAAGATACATTGACCAAGTCCCAACATTGAATTAATAAATCAGCCGAGCCCCAATAAAAATACAATCTCTTCTGCTTAATTACCTCCTCGATGACTGCAGGAAGTTATTTCTCCTGATTCCGTATTAAGCGCAGATATGATTTGCCTTCTTTGTTCCTGCCAAATATTATTATAGTTAACTAATTTGCTTGCGCGATTGATGCACAGGAAATTGACAGAACCATCTACTGTAATTAAGATGAACCCCTATGACTATCCTTGTTAGAAGTAATCCGAGGCTATCGTCGATCTATCAAGGACCAAGCAATCACACAAGGCATGACACTGAGATTTGTTAACAAGCTTCACCGATATGCTACATCCCCGGGGCCTGACTACGGCTGCTCCTCCCCATGACACCGCTATAATACCTCACCCCGGCTGCCTGGCTCCAGACACGCCACCGCCCCCCAAGGCTCATGCTATTATGATGGCATAGGTTACATCGTGTGTCTACCCTCGATAAATATAAGAGGTCTAGGATACAAGTGTCATACTTGGACACGACACCACATCCTATCTAAACACAATACAACTCGTGAGTCCAACCAGAACCTACTTTGTACACAATATTTGACACAACTCTAACAAACTCCACCTTTTGTAATATTCTCCACCACATGGGTTCATCCGCATTGATCCTCCATGTACATTGGACTTGAGATACGCCATGAGCACCATTGCTACTCCTGCACTCCATGTGACTCCACCGCAACTATAGTCCCTTCGCCTTCTTCATAGTCAACACTTGAGCAAAAATTAAGTTCCTCGTTACTCGATTGTGTGCTCCCAACTTCCGGAGTATCCGTTCAATGTCATCACACACCGACCACTGTCAGCGTGAAAGTGAAAAACTCACATATTGGACACCACATATTAGAGTTACCTGAACGCCAAATAGAAATATGGGTACCTGATGTGTATGAATAGCCAATACATGAATGAATATGAATTATAAATGGATAGAAAAGAAATATGGGTATATGCACGAACATAAAAAATGGAGATATGTATGTAAATGTGTTTTGACATGTTGTACGCATACGTGATGTGTTAAACTTGATTATATCTTGGAATCTATGCATGTTACAATGTACTGTTTCGTGATTGCAATTTTTGACATCCATAAACTGGGAATTTCAATTTTTTATTTGGCATCTATATGAAATACGGATACTTAAAATTCACTTTCGTGGTGAGATCATAAGTATGCTCGTGGGTATTTAAATCTAGGCGCCAAAATTACTAACAACAGAGGAATTCACTTACCAGATTTACATATTTATGCAGGTCTCCCTTGTTTCTAGGTAGGCTATAAGAGACATGTGCATGTCTCCTTACTAATCAAATTTGCTTGCTTGGATTCTACACAGCTCTTGAAAAAACATATGAATATCAGGTTTGTGCAGAATTAAAATAGCACTCCATACATAGATAAAAAAAGAATTCAGATCCAATATGCGACAGTAACAGAAACAATATGAATAGCCCAAACTCTTATGAGTAAACATATTAGTTCTGGATCTGGTAGAGCACTCTGAGTAAAAATAACAATCCAAAAGATACATTCACCAAGTCCTAACTTTTAATTACTAAATCAACCGAGCCCCAATAAACATACAATCTCTTGTGCTTAATAACTCCTCGATGACTTCCGGAAGTTATTTCTCCTGATTCCATATTAAGAGCAGATATGATTTACCTTCTTTGTTGCAGCCAAATACAATTATAGTTAACTAATTTGCTTGCACGATTGATGCACAGGAAATTGACAGAACCATCTACTGTAATTAAGATGAACCCCTATGACTATCCTTGTTAGAAGTAATCCGAGGCCATCGTCGGTCTATCGAGGACCAAGCAATCACACGAAGCATAACACCGAGATTTGTTAACAAGGTTCACCGATATGCCACATCTCTGGGGCCTGACTACGGGCGCTCCTCCCCATGACACCGCTATAATATCGCGACCACGGCCGCCTCAAGCCGCAAGACACCGCCGGCCTCTGCGGGCCTATGCTATTATGTTGGCATAGGTTACTATTGGGGAACGTAGCATGCAGTTTCAAAAAACTTTCCTACGATCACGCAAGATCTATCTATGAGATGCATAGCAACGAGAGGGGCAGAGTGTGCCCACGTACCCTCGTAGACCAAAAGCGGAAGCGTTAGCTTAACGCGGTTGATGTAGTCGAACGTCTTCTCGATTCAACCAATCAAGCACCGAACATACGGCACCTCCAAGTTTTGCACACGTTCAGCTCGATGACGTCCCTTGAACTCTTGATCCAGCAAAGTGTCGAGGGAGAGTTTCTTCAGCACGACGGCGTGATGACGGTGATGGTGATGTGATCCGCGCAGGCTTCGCCTAAGCACTACGACAATATGAACGGAGGAGTAAACCGTGGAGGGGGCACCGTACACAGCTAAAAATAGTTGATGTGTTTTGGGGTGCCCCCTTGCCCCGTATATAAAGGAGGGAGGAGGCCGCCCTAGGGGCAGCCAAGGGGGAAACCCACTAGGACTCCTAGTCCTAGTCGCCTGCTCCTTCTTTCAGAGTGGGGAAGGGGAAAGGAGAGGGAGAGGGAGAAGGAAAGGGGGGCCGTGCCCCCTCCCCTTGTCCAATTCAGACTCCCCATGGGGGGGGGCGCCACCCCTTGTGGGTTGCCCTCTCTCTCCCCTATGGCCCATGTGGCCCATTACCTTCCCCGGGGGGTTCCGGTAACCCCTCGGTACTCCAATAAATATCTGAAACACTCCAAAACACATGTATCAAGTTTCTGGTTAATACAATTCTAGCTGGAATAATAAACATTTATCATTATATAAGGAAATATAAATAAAAACTTTATTATTGCCTCTAGGGCATATTTCCTTCAATCTCCCACTTGCACTAGATTCAATAATCTAGATTACATTGTAATGATTCTAACACCCTGGGAGTCTTGGTGCTGATCATGTTTTGCTCATGGAAGAGGCTTAGTCAACGGGTCTGCAACATTTAGATCTGTATGTATTTTGCAAATCTCTATGTCTCCCTCCTTGACTTGATCACAGATGGAGTTGAAGTGTTTCTTGATGTGTTTGGTTCTCTTGTGAAATATAGATTCCTTTGCTAAGGCAATAGCTCCAGTATTTTCACAAAAGATTTTCATTGACTGATGCACTAGGTATTACACCTAGATTGGATATGAACTCCATCCGCATCCTTCATTTGCTCCTTCCAAGCAGCCTGTGTACTCGCTTCACACGAGATCCTACCACGATGCTTTGCTTTGAACTGCACCAACCGACAGCTCCACCATTCAATATAAATACGATCCGGTTTGTGACTTTGAGTCATCCGGATCAGGTCAAAGCTAGCATCAATGTAACCATTTACTTACAAGCTCTTTGTCACCTCCATAAACAAGAAACATATCCTTAGTCCTTTCCGTATTTTAGGATGTTCTTGATCGTTGTCCAAAGGATCCACCTGTGATTACTTTGGTACCTCCCAGCTAAACTTATAGCAAGGCACACATCATGTCTGGTACATAGCATTACATACATGATAGAAACTATGGCTGAGGCATAGGGAATGAATTTCATTTTCTCTCTATCTTCTGAAGTGGTCGGGCATTAAGTCTGACTCAACTTCACACCTTGTAACACAGGCAAGAACCCTTTCTTTGACTAATACATTTTGAACTTCTTGAAAACTTTATCAAGATATGTGCTTTGTGAAAGTCCAATTAGGCATCTTGATCTATCTCTATAGATCTTAATGCCGAATATATAAGCAGCTTCACCGAGGTCTTTCATTGAAAAATTCTTATTCAAGTAGCCTTTTATGCTATCCAGAAATTCTATATCATTTCCAATCAACAATATGTCATCCACATATAATATTAGAAATGCTACAAAGCTCCCACTCGCTTTGTTGTAAATACAGTCTTCTCCAAAAGTCTGTATAAAACCATATGCTTTGATCACACTATGAAAGCGTATATTCCAACTCAGAGATGCTTGCACCAGTCCATAAATGGATCACTGGAGCTTGCACACTTTGTTAGCACCTTCGAGATTGACAAAACCTTCTAGTTGCATCATATACAACTCTTCTTTAAGAAATCCATTAAGGAATGCAGTTCTAACGTCCATTTGCCAAATTTCATAATCATAAAATGCGGCAATAGCTAACATGATTTGGACAAACTTAAGCATCGCTACGGGTGAGAAGGTCTCATCGTAGTCAACTCCTTGAACTTGTCGAAAACCTTTCGCAACAACTCGAGCTTTGTAGATGTGAATATTATCACCAGCGTTAGTCTTCTTCTTGAAGATCCATTTATTCTCTATGGCTTGCCGATCATCGGGCAAGTCAACCAAAGTCCATACTTTGTTCACATACATGGATCCCATCTCAGATTTCATGGCCTCAAGCCATTTCATGGAATCTGGCTCATCATCGCTTCTCATAGTTCGTGAGGTTCATCATGGTCTAGTAACATGACTTCCGTAACAGGATTACCGTACCACCCTGGTGCAGAACGTACTCTGGTGACCTACAAGGTCTGGTAGTAACTTGATCTGAAGTTTCATGCTCAATATCATTACCTTCCTCACTAATTGGTGTAGGCATCACCGTCGGATCGTGTCGGGGAAGCTGATCGGACCCACGAACACCTATGGGACCGGCGGACCGAGCCCCTTTCGGTTCGGTGGGGGGCGGAGGTCGCACGAAGAGCAGATCGAGGCGAAGCACACGAGCAGTTTACCTAGCTTTGGAGCTCTCCGGAGAGATAATACTCGTACTGCTGCTTGTCTGATTATGTTGTGTTCTTGCTAGGGAGCCGTGGGAGCTACAAGACCTAGCATGAGTGTCTCTGGTTTCGAATGAGCTGAACCCCCTCTAGTTGCGCATGGGCCTCCTTTTATACGCCAAAGGATCACCAACAGTGGCAACGAGACAAGGGCAAAAGGGAAAATGAGTTGCGTTGGTACAACTACTTTGTACAAAGGTATTCTACCTAACTCGACGGCAAGGAAAAAGCATTAAATGCCCGCCCATGTCGCCAAACAAAGGCAAAAGGGACTGTCAGAGCGCCACCGCTGCCATGATGGCAATCTTGTCACGGGCCGCCATCAGCTGCTTTTCCGCTGGTCAAGACAGCTTTTGACACGCTACCGAATGGTCCCATGGCGACACGCTGGTGGATGAGCTGGAGCGGGATGAAGAGGAGTCGCCGCTGCAAGCGCCTTTGCCGCGCTGAATCTTGTCGCGTCCGGAAGCTTGTCGCTTCGCCTTCCCGCAAGCTCCTCTTGCCGGGTCTTGTCTTCCGTGGTGCCTTGAGGGCCTTCCCGCAAGCTCCTCTTGCCGGGCCTTGTCTCCTTGGCTTAAATACTTTGTTCTTGAATGGCTCCAAAGGAACCACGGAGGACCTTGACGGTCACCAGCAAGCCTTGCTGGTGCAGAATCGCCAGGCACGAAGTTCGGGATACTAGGGTACCCCTACTCTAGTACACCGACAGAGCCCTCGGCTCGGGCCACACACGGTGCCGAAGCGCTGTTGGGCCAGGCCCAAAACAAGACACGGCACGCTGTGGCCTAGATCATGCCGTAATTTGCTCTGCACTCCACCACGCCCCCATGAACAAAGACGATCGAATCTTGGCCGTGGGAGAGATCGTATGGTTTCTTTATTTGAAAAGAGGAACGCCCGCCTCTCCCTCCTTATAAACAGGGGAAACAGGGCAGGTCGCCCACCTCTCCATTTGATGTCTAATTCAAACCACCGCCGCTTCCCCTTCTTCTCTAGTCTCAAGAGAGCAACGCCCGCTTCATCGCCACTCAGCGCCATCAACACCGCCGGTCTTCTCCATCGCCTCCGCCATGGCTCAAAGTCGATAAGGGAAGGGCGGAAGTCGGTCGAGGCGCAGCGGCTCACAAGGCGCAAGCGAAGGAGCGGCCGTTCTTCAAATTTTCGCGTAAGGAGCCGAGGGAGAACTACTACCTGTTTCGTCGACGAGACGCTGAAGATTCAAGACACGAAGGTGCTCCCAGCCACCGCCAGAATCTAGCCCCAACCGGGTACCCTTCTTCGCTTTTCTTCTATTGCGGTTCTGCCCGCCTCTTCTCTGAATTTTTCATGATATTATGAACACCCACGGCTTCGCCTCCTTGATTTCACCCCCAATGCTGTCTCGACCATGGCAGTTTTCACACACCTTTGTAAAACTTTGTCGGAGTCCACCCAAACGTAGCCCTCTTCCGCCACTTCTTCATGCCCCGCACAAGAGAGGAGAGCCACTTGCCGGAGGGGTTGCTTGATCTCATGGATCGGCAAGAAAGAAGCCTATCCGGAAGGAGAACTCGCAGCAAGTGGGAGGAGGAGAGCCGATTGGTGTTGGATCATTGAGGAGAACCCGCAGCCTTCATCGCCAGCGCCAAACTCCAATAGTGCACGGCAACGATTGGAGCAACTTGGCGCGAAGATGCTAGGTTGAAGATTGCCGTGATCTGGATCTTGCGCCTCAGCTTGCTGGCTCACCGAGAGGCGCTGCATGAGATTTCTTCGCCAAGACGCTTCCCTTGCAGGAGAGGAGGAGACCTGCTTGGGAGTTCCAAATGCGGCGGACATCATGAGGCTGCGCCTGGCCTCAACTTCAATTTCACTGTCTTGGAGTTGGATGCGATGCTGCTGGAGCTGTTCAAGCACGCACCCCGATCACCCCGAGTGGTTTAGGTTGCCGAGGGAGTCGCCCCATTGTGCAACAACTTCGCCGACCGCATCCGCGTAATGATGCCGCCAGCGATTCGATGGGATCGCTCCAACCGGCAAGAGCCTTCGACGACGCCGTGCGGCAGTTCTTCGATAGCTTGGAAGAAGTGTCGATCCGCCCGACGAAAGGTAAGAGACTCACCCGCGACACCACCGACGCACGAGATGCGCAGATTGCCACTGTAAGTTGGAGGAGGCGGCAGAGCTGCTGGCCGGGCGAATTCGGGTTCACCGTGGAGGAGGCGGAGGCAGCAGAGGCGGCAAGCCTTGTCGAGCGAAGGGAGTTCGCCGCAAGGAAGAGCTTGCTGAACCCGGCCGAAGTCGAGCGAACTACCAAGGCGCTTTCTTCCCCACCATCCGCAACTTGTCGCAAACGGAGCCCCGCCCCACTAAGAAGGCGCTCGCAAGGCCGAGACGAGACGGGCGGCAGACGGGCTAACAGCCGAAGCCACCGACGCGCTTCATCACAGGCATCAAGTAGCCGCTGGAGCACCCCACACCGCTGCAATAACCGAGGCGGATCCTCCCAGCCATCACTGCTACTTCCCGCCAAGCGGTCGAGGGAACCTTCTCTCCGCTTCATCGCACCGGAGGCGAGCCGAATTTGACCTCTCGCGCCAGCTCCGACGAGGAAGAAGAAGAGGCTGCTATATTGTGCTTGTATTTCTTCAATTTTGTTGCTTCGCCTTGTATCTGATTTGTTTATTCTCAACTCTTTCCTTTTCGTGACGCTGGCCCAGAGCGCCGAAGAGGGCTAAGACCCCGTGGTCGCCATCGAGACGATCTCCCTGCGGCAACAGGAGGCGCTGGCTCGAGACCCCTTGCCGACCCCGCAACCCTTCCTCAAGGCAGCCCACAAGACAGCCCCCAGCAGAAGTATACAGTTTACTTTCATCGTTAGGTGTGCATGGGTGCTCCTTCTTTGTTGATATCTGACTGTTGGTTTGTGTAGGAGCAGAGCAGCCTCATCAGAGTGCCCTAAGCCGCCCCAAATACCATCTGCTTCACTACTCCGCCAAGGGAGGATTCTCCCAAGGGAGCTGCTTCTCCGCAAGGAGACTTCTCCGCAGGGACAGCACCAAGGATCCTCCAAAGGATCGAGACCATGGCTGCAGATCCCATCGCAGTAATCTCTTGCGCAAAAATTTCCTTGGTTCTTTTTTCTTCTGTTTTCTCTTGAACATTTGCTTGACTGTTCTTTCTTTTTCTGGTCGCCAGTCCATCCGCCGCAGAGCCGATGGAGACCGAGGTCGCCGGGCGAGGAGGACGCTGCAAGGGCAACACCGATTTACACCGCCACCATGGAGGAAGAGGTCGGCGCTGATGGATCCGGCTGCCAAGAGGCCGCCAAGGCTGCCGCCGCAAAGGTTGGCGAGGGTCCGGCGATCGACCGACGACTCGAGGCCGCAGGAGCGCCAGCGCCACGCCGATCACGCCGATCCCTCCGCCACCGTGCAGCGTCAGCCCCAAGAGCTCCCAGCCCGCGCCTATCTCAAGGCGGCGATGGCGTTTTCATCAAGCTCCCCGGCATCGAGCCTGTGGCGCCGGTCAAGGAGAGACTTTGATGAAGAGCTGCTCGCTCGCTGGGTTGTCGCTGGTTGACGCGCCAAGCAGCAGAGCGGCGAAGTTCGAGGAGGAGCAGCCGCTGAAGAAGCTGTTGTCGCTTACCGCTTCCGCAAGCCAAACTGAATCCCGGAAGCGCTTTGTCGCAAGGCGGAGCAGATATAGAGAAGCATGCGGAGGAGCTCCGGGAATCAATCAGAAGCTCTCCGTCCTGGCAAGAGGAGCGGAGCAGATTGTTGAGGCGCTGCAAAGCCTTCATCCTCGAGAAGGCAGAGGTTGAAGAGCAGCAGAGGCTCGCTGCCGAGAAGCTATCTCACAGGAAGGCGAAATGGCGAACGGAAGATCAACCTTGACAGCCACGAAGAGGAGCTTGTCGCGAGGAGACACTTGGCGGGCTCTTAAGGAAGCAAAGGATGCTGCCGCAGCTGCCGAGGCCGCCAAGAAAGAGTTGGAGACAAAGGTGACGCAGCCGGAGGCCAGCCTAAAGAAGAGCGGCGAGGAGCTTGTTGCACTCAAGCACGAAGCCGAGAAGGATGCCTACACTCTGGCGCAGCTGCAGGGCTGCCTCGCCGAGAGGAGCAAGGAGCTCAGCCCGCCGAGGACTCCAAAGCAGATCTTGAGCTGAAGTTGACCACCCCGATGCGTACGCTGGACGGTGCAAGGAACGGAGGTGGGCCTGTTGGAGAAGATCAAGGCCGACGAGGCGCCACGGCGAAAGTGCACGCCGCCAGCAGCACCTTCAGGAGAATGTGGAGCATCGGACTCAAGGTCTTGTGAATATCGCCGCCGCCATCGACAAGGAGCCGACGGAGCTGGGATGGTGGATCTCGGTATTCCCGACGAGCGCCCAACCCAGCGCCAAGCTCAGCTTGTTCTCAAGGGCGCAGACGGCTTCCAGCGACTCCGGAAGAGATCCCGGCAGCTGGCCGAGGAATCGCCCAGATCTGTAAGGGAGCTCTCCGTAAGGTGTTGATGAAGGTGGCCTTCCGCAATCCAGGCCTCAACCTCGCCAAGGCCCTCAAATCCTCGCCGCCGATGCTGATGTGGAGGCGCCAAAGCCCTTGTCGCACCCATTGTGGACAAGGTGGGCAAGATCAAGCGGGTTGATGGCGCACCGCGAGATTAGGCCACCAGTTTTATCTTTCCCTTGTCGCTGCTGATCATGTTTAGGAGAACAATTTATTAGATCTCATGACAAGCTATTTTGTAATATAACTCTATCTTGGGTAGTGATTGCAATGTTATTTCCTTTACTTGATTCCTTCCTTTGTATGTTTGTGCCCTACGCTTTTTAGGGAACTTATCGGCGCGGGCACCTTTGTCGCGAAAGCACCGAAAAGGAACGCCAAGAGTTCGGCGGCGGTGCCGCTCCGACAAGCAACCTTGTCGCAACTAGTTGCAGCTCACTTACGTTGTTGAGTGGACTCGAAACAAAGTAAGGGCGCGACCAGCTACGAGTTGGTTCCTCCGCGCACAGGATTTCCATACAAAGTACTATCGTTCGAGGAAGATAACTTAAAGATTTAATAACTGATTGCTCAAAATTTTGGCAACTTAGATTTTCTGTCGTTTGCTTCCCGATAAGGTGAAAATTCTTCGAGCAACGCTTGGTCCACGGCATTATCTTCTCCTTCCCCCCTGGTTAACTTGTGTGCGAGGGAACCTTCCTTTCTTTGAGAAGGAGAAAGAAGAGAAAATAAAGTTATGGAGCCTTGTGGCTCGTTATTGCTTACTGGTGTGGATGCTGCACAAATGTCGATAACACATGCAAAATGATGATGAAAGCATGAAGTTGACAAGTTGTGCGCAACACATGAGCTTTACTTATGCACGGGTCTCATACCGGCTTTGTACAAAGGATTACATGCACCATCGGCAAGACTTGTATAAAAGGTGGTTGCCGAACAGGTTCGAAAGCAACCGCGCTTCACGGGTAAAACTTACGAAGATGTTCAATGTTCCAGAGTTGCTCACCGAATGCCATCTTCGGTCTCAATGACAGCGCCAGCCTAGTGACTCGCTTCACCCGATAAGGGCCTTCCCACCTCAAGGCCAACTTGTTGGAATTCTTGGCGGACTGAAGCGCCAAGAACAAGGTCGCCTCGAGGCTTCGCACTAACTCAAGGGCTATGGTAGCGACGCAAAGCTTGCTGGTAACGAGCAGCTCAGACAAATGGCCTCAAGACGTCCTCCTCAAGGAGCAGCGCTCATCTTGTCGCAGCTGCTCTTGCTCAAGCTCATCATAAGCGTAGTACCGAGGTGACCCGTGATACGAAGTTCCGTGGGGAGAACTGCCTCTGCTCCATAGACTAGAGCGAAGGTGTCCGCCAAGGCTCGATTTGCCGCCCCGACGACTAAAGAACCACCGCAGCTCAATCCAGCTTTCTTCCGCACTTGGCAGCCCGTCGAAAGTTCTGGTCTTGAGCCCGCAAAGACTTCAGATTTGCCCTTCGCTGACCGCTGCTTCTCGGATGAGCAATGTACAAAGCAGACCTTGGCGCCAAGATCTTGGACGATCGCATGAAGGTGCGGCTCGTGGAACTGTGTGCCGTTGTCGGTGATGATCCCGTTAGGAATTCCAAAACGGCAAACAATCGACCAAGAACTTGATCGCCGACCGTGGCTGTCACCTTTCTCATCGCTTCCACTTCCGCCACTTTGTGAACTTGTCGATTGCAACGCATAAGTATCAAAGCCCCGACAGCTCGGGAAAAGGGCCGAGGATGTCGAGCCCCTGCACCAAAATGGCCAGGATAAAGGGATCGCCCGGAGAGCTTGAGCTGGCTGGTGTATCTCGCTGGAATGGAACCGCACGCTTCACACTTGGTTACTTGTGCAAGCAGCATCCCGGAGGGCTGTCGGCCGAAGAAACCTTGCCGGAAAGCTTTGCCGGCAAGTGTTTTGCGCCAATGTGGTGACCACATATGCCTCCATCTATCTCGCCAACAGTCATCCATCTTCCCGTGAATACACTTCAATTTCACACCGTTGAGTCTTCTTCCGCAGCGGTCAGTCGACAAACCGTACATACTTGACTGCCGGGCTACTTTTTTCGCTTCTTCTTGCTCTTCGGAAGTTCTCCTATCTCAAGGAAATGGACAATCTGTTGTGCCCATGCCGGAGCTTGTGGCTCGACAACAAGGACTAAAGGCGATATATCGCTGTGGGAACATCCGCTTTACGGCAAGAACTCATGCTCGGCCGAGTTGATGTTCCCGCAAGCTTGCCGGAGCAAAACTTGTCGGGAGCGCTCGCTTCAACGAACAAACCCTAGGGCTTGTCGGAGCAGATCGCTCCTCAAAGACTCTCGGTGTTGATCGGGGACCTTTTGGTGGCGGCTTCGGAAGCTCGCCGAAAATAGTCACCAAAATCAACTTCCTCTTCTTGTTCTGTCCAGATGATGGCGCATAATGGTTGAGTTAGCTTGAGCACAAAAATCCCTGGTTCCACAGTAACTTGAGGCGGCGACTTTGACAGCCATCGCAATATCATTCGAGCTCTTGGAACATGTTCCATCCGCAGCCATCAAAGTGCTCTTCTAGCTTTCTCACTTCATCAACGAGGCTTCCATCAACGGACTCGATAATCTTTGTTTACTTGGCGGACGACAAGTCGCGAGTCACCCCGATAATGAGTTTCTTGATCCCAAGGTCTACCGCACTCGAGACCGCAAGCAAACCTTCATACTGCAAGATTGTTTGTTGCTTGCTCCTTGGGAAAGTGCATCCGACTATGTACTTGAGGTGCTCTCCGGGGCGCGATAAGCAAAGCACGCTCGCACCAGCGCTTTGCAGCGAGAAGGCACCATCAAAGTACATTAGCCACTCTTTGCTTGCTTCCTTGACGGGATGCTTGTCTCGAATTTCTTCATCTTGCTGGTGTCCATTCTGCTATGAACTCGCCAATGCTCGCTTTTGGATAGTTGAAGTGCTTTCAAACTTGAGGCCAAAGCTTGACAATTCCAAAGGCCCACTGACCATCCCGCCTCGCTGCTTCCGGATTTTGCAATATTCTCTTCAGGGAAAGAGAGTGACGATCGTTATCTCATGTGCTTGGAAGTAATGGCGCAGCTTTCTCGAGGCCATGAGGAGGCCAAAGCACTTTCTGCACACCAGAGTACCTTGACCTAGCCCCTCAGAGAAGGGAACCGACAAAGTACACCGGGCGCTGCACCATACTTTTCAGATCTTCGCATACCGCTGCAGATCCGCCCTTGTCGGGACCAGAGCTTGTCGGTGAAGCCCCTGCTTGTCGCTGGATGCATCTCGCTTTGGTTGCCGGCCATCGCTCACCTCCCTTTCCGCATTAACGCAGCACTAACCATTTGATTGGTTGCCGCTATATACAGCAGCAACTTCTCTTGTGGCTTAGGTGCGATAAGTATTGGAGTGGAGGACAGGTACCTTTTAAGTCCTGCAGCGAGCCTCCGCTCGGAGTCCATTTCATTGACCTGCTTTTTCAAAATCTTGAAAATGGCAGGGCGCTGCTCAAAGAGACCTAGAGATAAACCTCGCCGAGAGCAGCCACGCAACCGCAAGTCTTCGTGACATCCTTAACGCGCTTTGGTGCTTCAATCTGCTCAATGGCCTTGATCTTGTCGGATTGGCTTCAATTCCCCGCTGAGACACGAAGAACCCGAGAAGCTTGCTTAAGGGACTCAACATGCACTTTTCGGGTTGAGCTTGAGGTTGATCTTGCGCAGATTTGCAAAGGTCACATCTAAATCTTGAACCAGAGTTGCTTTGTCCTTGCTCTTGACCACTATGTCATCCATGTAGGCTTCTACATTTTTGTGCACTTATGCTCAAAAGCGTGATGGACTACTCTTGCAAACGCTGAACCAGCATTCTTTAACCCAAAAGGCATCCGTGATAAAACAGATGTGCCACATGGGGTGATGAATGCGTTTTCTTCATCCTCTTCTCGCCATGAAGATCTGATGATATCCTGAGTATGCATCAAGAAATGAAAGAAAATCACATCCACCGTGGAGTCAATAATCTGGTCGATGCGCCGCAAGGAAATGGGTCTTTGGGACAAGCTTTATTAACATCTCGTGAAGTCGATACAAAGTCTCCATTTCCCATTTGCCTTATGCATAACTACAGGATTGGCCAACCACATAGGATGGAGCACCTCCGACAAGGCATGCCGCCCGATTTCTTGATCTCTTCGCAATGAATTCTTGGCGCCCACCGCCCGCTTCTCGACTTTCTTCTTGATGGGCCGCGATGAGGACAGATAGCTAAGTGATGCTCAATTACTTTCCGAACACCGGGATGTCGACGGTTGCCATGCAAACACGCCGACGTCACCGCAGGAAAGCAATGAGCGCGCTTTCCTATTTAGGGTCGAGAGTGGCACCGATGGTGAAAGTACCACCAGCTGCCGCCCTCCTTGGCGGCACCTTCTTGGTTTTTGGTGGAGCTGCCATCGCCTTTCTTGCACTTGCCGTGGAGCTCGATGGTGCGCCCTCGACGGTAACGCAGCACCAAGAGGTGCGCTTGCCGGAGGGGTATCGAGCTTTGCCGGACTTGGTCTTCTTCTTCCCCGGAGCTTCAAAGCAGAAGTGACTTGCTATCTGCTGTACCGCCGCCTCCCAGAATCTTGTTTCGCAGATAAGAGCATCCTTCTTGTCGCCATGGACAGAAATGACACTTATCGGCCTGGCATCTTGAGCAAGTTGTATGCATAATGAGAGGCTGCCATGAACTTGGCGAAGCGCTGACGCCAAGTATCCCATTGTAAGGCAATGGAAAATCAGCAACGCCGAACGTGACCTCTCGGCCCGAAGTTTAGCTCGCCGCCAAACGTTATCGCAACGTGATCTTCCCTTCGCTTGCTCCTTCCCGGATTGATTCCTTGAATGTGCCGCCTCTTCAAGCTCGCCGTCGTGGATCCAAGCTTCGAGCACCGTGGAGGAGATCAGGTTTGCCGCCCCGCCGCCAACTAGCATCTTGGTGACCTTGAGGTTGCGATAGTTGATGAGACCAACATCGGCAAGCACCCGACCGCAGTTATGCGATCAGGGTGGTCCTCAATATAAAAGATGATAGGCGGCTGGACCATTTCGAGGCTTGCGTGACTCTACGGATGGTTCTCGCTGATTAACTACCCGCATCCACCGCTTGAGTTGTCGGTGTGAAGTATGCGAGAAGCACCGCCATCAACGCAGAGGACCTCTGGGCTTTCTCGAACTCCCGCCATCGGTCTCATCATCTTCCATATCTTCATCGCCGCCGCCGCCTTCATCCTTGTCGCGCCGGGGAGGTCTATCTCTTGTCGCTGCTTGGCCTTGCTGCGCGCCCCTCCCCGTCGGGTCGCTTGCCAACTCCCCAGCACCTTCCTCGGCCTTTCTCCTTGTCGCGCCGTCAGACTCAGCCTTCTCTGTTCAACAAGCTGCTCGACCTTCTTGCAGCTCGAGGTCATGGCCCTTGGTGCGGTGGATCTTGCAAGATCGCTTTGTTGAGCGGTCTTGCTTGTCGGCGTCACACAGTCGGTAGTCGGTGCCAGCGGCAACCTCCTTGCCGGAGCCACCAACTTTGGCTTTCTTGGTGGTACCACCGCTGCCGGACTGCTCGACAACCAGCATCTCTTTGCCCTTCTTCTTCTCGTTGTTCCGTCACGCTCTTCTTCGCCGGGCGGTCTCCTCACTATCGATCCTCGTCAGATTCTCTCCTCGAGTCTCTCCTTCCTCAAAGACGCACACTTGTCGGCCAGGGCATACAACTCACCGACGCCCTGACTTTGCACATCGCCATCTCCTCTCTCATCCTGCGGTTCCGCACGCTCGAATGAAACGCTACTGATTATCAAGGCAGGGTGGACATCTGGATGTTGTAGTGCACACGGCTGAATCTCTGAATGAACTTGCGCAAAGACTCTCCTTCCTTCGGGCGAGTAGATGAAGGTCGCTTCTTGGCCATGAGGCTTGTGGTCACCGTGAAGGCGCCGACAAACCGATGGCATAGATCTGCCCAAGAGGATATGGATCCGTCCGCAAGTGCATGAGCCAGATCCGACATTGGGCTTGAGTACCGCGGAAGTAGTTAGCGAGGATCTTGTCGCTCGCCCCCCGCAGCTTGCACCGCGATGGTGTAGATGCCGAGGAACTCGACGGATGTGTCCCGCCATCGCATTTATCCGCATGTCTGCTTGAAATTCTTCTTGCTGGGCCATCGACTTGCCGTAGCTCACGAAAGTGAACGCAGGGCAACTCTATCACAGATGGCAAGTCGCCGTTCTTCGGGCGCATGCATATCGACAGAGGGCTCCAGCCGCTGGGTCGGATTGACGCCGCTTTCTTCGGGCGCCGGCGCAGTTCGAGCGCCTTCTTGTTGCCGCTCTCGAAGAACTTGGCGCTGATCACGGCGAGCTCGTGGATCCGGCGACGCGTGGAGTCGCCGCCGAGGTGGATCCGACGAGTTGGTGATCTTGGCCTTCGGTGGAGAGTGCATGGTGGTTGCACCCCACAGGTTTCGCCGCCACCGCTCGTGCCTTTGTCGCCTTGCCGCTGCAGCGATGTAGTTGGTTGCCGCGAGCGCCGCCATAGCAAAGCCGGCGAGACTCGATGGTGGCCTCCATTCGCCGACCTTGTCGCCTATTGGAGGGTAGTCTAGGAGCAGCTTGAGCTCTCGCCAAGGCTTCGCTGGAGTGGTGGGTGGCAATGGCGAACGGTGCGAGGAGCGGATATGCTCGACTTCTAACTATGTTAGAAGGAGCAGCATCCCGCCCAGCGACGCATTTCGCCAGTACAAGATGTCAAGCGCACGCTGGTCTTGAGGGCCTCGCGATCCTCCAGCTTGGTCTTGATCCAACGAACGATGGTATTGTGAATACCATGACGCTGTCGGTCCCGCTGCTCTCGAGACGGGCGCGTGCATGTACGGACGCCGAGGTCTGCGCGCGCCTTCCTTTGACTTGGCAGCGCCATGAGCTCCCTCGCTGGCGCCTCGCTTTCCGCTGGCGCTCACCCCACCACCCATTTGCTCCGTGGTGGTGGGATCGACGTGGATTTGCCTGCTGCCGCCAAGGCCTCTTCTTCGGTAGCATGTTGATGAAGATGATGAAGATGTTGCTCGTGAACGCCGGATCAGGTTCACACAGCCTCGACGCCCCTACCGGGCGCGCCAAAGATGTCGGGAAGTTGATCGACCCACTTAACACCTATGGGACCGGCGGACCGAGCCCTTTCGTTCGGGTGGGGGCGGAGGTCACACGAAGAGCAGATCGAGGCGGCACACGAGCAGTTTACCCAGCTTCGAGCTCTCCTGAGAGATAATACTCAGATCGCTGCTTGTCTGATTATGTTGTGTTCTTGCTAGGGAGCTGGGAGCTACAAGACCCAGCATGAGTGTCTCTGGTTTCAATGAGCTGAACCCCCCACGGTGCGCATGGGCCTCCTTTATACGCCAAGGGATCACCAACAGTGGCAACGTAGACAAGGGCAAAAGGGGAAATGAGTTGCGGTTGGTACAGCTACTTTGTACAAAGGTATTCTACCTAACTCGACGGCAAGGACAAAGCATTAAATGCCCGCCCATGTCGCCTAAACAAAGGCAACAGGACCGTTGAGCGCCATCGCTGCCACGATGGCAATCTTGTCATTGCCATCACTGTTTCTCTCTCACGTCAAGACAGCCTTCTTGACACGCCGCTACCGAATGGTCCCATGGCTACACGCTGGTGGATGAGATGGAGCGGAGATGAAGAGGGAGTTGCTCGCGCTGCAAGCGCCTTTGCCGCTGCCTCAACTTGTCGCGTCCGGAAGCTTGTCGCTTCGCCTTCCGGCAAGCTCCTCTTGCCGGGTCTTGTCTTCTCAGGTGCCTTGAGGGCCTTCCCGCAAGCTCCTCTTGCCGGGCCTTGTCTCCGGCTTTAATACTTTGTTCTTGAATGGCTCCAAAGGAACCACGGAGGACCTTGACGGTCACCAGCAAGCCTTGCCACGGGTGTCAGAATCGCCTGCACGAAGTTCGGGATACTAGGGTACCCCTACTCGTACACCGACAGATCGTGGGTTCCAAAGAAACCCTTGAGGTTCAAACTCAAAAGCGATGAAGAACACTCTCTTTCTAGCTCGCCTCATTAAACGACCTCACGCCCCAGCTCGACGAACCCAAGGAACAAGAGACACGAGGGTTTATACTAGTTCGGCAACCTTATGTGTAATACCCTACTCTAGTTTGTGGGTGGATTGCCTTGAGGAGCCGAGGATGAACTAGTAAAGTGGAGGAACAGCCTCATGAGGAGAGGGTGTTCTTGAGCTCGATGAGCTGGTGGGTGTTAGGGTGATCTGAATGATCTGTCCCTTGCTATGGTGGTGGCAAGGTCCTATTTATAGAGGCCCTGGTCCTCTACCCAAATGTTAGGCGGAAGGATCCCACAATGGCCAAGTTTGAAGGGGACAACTAGTACAAGCTATCCCGACAAAGGCGGTCTCGCCGCCAAAGGCTCGTGGTGACGCTGCTGGGATCCGCAGCGACTTCCATCCTGTCACGTCTCCGCTGGCCTTGGTCTTGTTGCACCAATATGGAAACTTTTACCCGACGCCTGGACTCTCGCCTATGATTGCCTCTTTAGCACCCAAGAGGAAACTGGTACATCAGACCGGGCTGGAGCCCGCCTGCCTTGGCTGTCATGGCTCACGCCACGTGAACCTCGCAAGGTACCCCTTGCATAGAGATCTCCGCCGAGCCAGCCTAGTGAGGCTGCCCCAAGGAGGTGTTGGTGTCGTCTGCTCATGAGGGTCTTGAGTGGTTGCTGCTGAAGATGGGCTGTACCAGGCCATTCGTGGAGCCACGCACAAGCCCGCAGGCAGGCAAGTCTGGGCACCCCCGGTCCTAGAACACCGGCAGTAGCCCCCGGTGAAAGCACAACTGCTCCCTGGGTGATTTTGGTAATTAATGTCAACATATCTCTTGTTGGACTAACACTTTTACCTAGTATGTTTTAGACAAGTTCAACAATGGAGTGGCATGGACTAGAGGATGTGGAACCCCTTCAAGATGCTAAGAACAAAGGATTGGCTCAAGCTCCAAGCTCAAGACTCTACACTTTCTATTTTAGTGATCCAAGATCACATTGAGTCTATAGGAAAAGCCAATACTATCAAGAGGGGATGAGGTGTTGCTTAATGAGTTTCTTGCTCTACAGTGCTTAGTGATATGCTCCAAAGCCCTCAACTACTTTCTCACATCCACATATGTCCTAAACTAAAGTCAAACTCGCCCCACCGATTCTTTCTATCCGCGCCACCGAGTTCAGATGTCTTAGCCACTGCCACAAACCCTAAGCAAATCGGTCTCACCGATAGGGATCTCGGTCTCACCGAGATGGGATTGTAATCTCTCTGTGTATGTCTATTACCAAATTCGGTCTCACCGAGTTTGTGTAATCGGTACTACCGAGATTACAATGCAAACTCTCTGGTTAACTTATTACCAAAATCGGTCCCACCAAGTTTGTGTAATCGGTCTCACTGAGTTTGCCTGACCAACTCTTTGGTTAGCTTATTACCAAAATCGGTCTCACCGAGTTTGTGTAATCGGTCTCACCGAGATTACGTTATGCCCTAAACCTAACCATATCGGTCCTACCGAGTTGCATGTCGGTCCCACCGAAAATCCTAATGGTCACTAGATTTTCTAAATCGGTCCGACCGAGTTTACCAATTCGGTCCCACCGAGTTTGGCAAGTTGTGTGTAACGGTTAGATTTTGTGTGGAGGCTATAAATACCCTCCACCCACTCTTCATTCGTGGAGAGAGCCATCGAATCTAACCTACACTTCCAAAGATCCATTTTCTCGAGAGAGAACCACCTACTCATGTGTTGAGGCCAAGATATTCCATTCCTACCATATGAATCTTGATCTCTATCCTTCCCCAAGTTGCTTTCCACTCAAATCTTCTTTCCACCAAATCCAAATCCTGTGAGAGAGAGTTGAGTGTTGGGGAGACTATCATTTGAAGCACAAGAGCAAGGAGTTCATCATCAACACACCATTTGTTACTTCGAGAGTGGTGTCTCCTAGATTGGCTAGGTGTCACTTGGGAGCCCAACAAGATTGTGGAGTTGAACCAAGGAATTTGTAAGGGCAAGGAGATCGCCTACTGTGAAGATCTACCGCTAGTGAGGCAAGTCCTTCGTGGGCGACGGCCATGGTGGGATAGGCAAGGTTGCTTCTTCGTGGACCCTTCGTGGGTGGAGCCTCCGTGGACTCACAAGAACTGCTACCCTTCATGGGTTGAAGTCTCCATCAACGTGGATGTACGATAGCACCACCTATCGGAACCACGACAAAACATCCGTGTTCCAATTGCGCTTGAATCCTCCAAACCCTTCCTTTACATTCTTGCAAGTTGCATGCTTTACTTTCCGCTGCCCATATACTCTTTGCATGCTTGCTTGATATGTATTGTGAGTGTTAAACTTGTGCTTAAACTCCACTTAAACTTAAAGAAGTTAAAACTGCAACTTTTGGTACTTAGTGTCTAATCACCCCCTCTAGACACCTCTTCTCGATCCCTTTCAATTGGTATCGAGATTTGGTCTCCATTGCTTTGGTTTAAACACCATTGGAGGAAGATGGATGAGTCTACTATTGGGAGTCTTAGACATAGAGTGCCTATAATTGATGGAGAGTATTTTCATGAGTGGAAAATGAGATGCTTGTGATTTTCAATCAATATCATTTGAAAAAGTACATTGCTAGCCCTTGTGCACCTCATGTTGATCCTATGCATCCTACTCTTGATGAGTCAATTGACATGATTCGCAATCTTAGAACTGTTGAACTTATCACTAGAGGCTTGCCTAGAAACTTGATAGGATGTTTGCCTACTCTTAAGTGTGCCTAACATATGGAAATTTCTTGAAGAACGCTTTTCCAAATTATTCCTTGAAAAATCTAGATGAAATTCTCCATAAGTCTATTGCCTTGAGTAAGATGAATTCTAGTGATCCTATGTTTGGTGATTGTTTGTTTGAGCTACAAACCTTATGCGCGCAAAGGAGATGTTGGAATTATTAGTGATATTATTTCCGGCTATAAAATTCATAAGCAAGATCATTGTCAAACTCACTCTAACGAATCACCTCTCTAGGATTTGATCCACCACATGACGATGTTGAACATGGATACTATGATGAGGATGATGATAGTGACTTCGATCTTGATGATGCAATGAGACACTTTGGTCTTATGGCAAATCTTCGGGGATATATGGCAGGAGGAAAGGAATGGGTTCTTGATAGTGGATGTACCGATCACATGACCGGAGATAAAGACATGTTTCGTGAGTTGCTGAAAACGATGGTCCTCGAAAGTATGTCACTTTCGGTGACAACTCAAAGGGTAAGGTGGTTGGCCTCGGTAAGGTGGCCATATCACATGATAGCTCCATACAAAATGTCATGCTCGTTGAATCTCTTGGATACAACTTACTTTCAGTATCTAGACTTGCTGATTTCGGTTTCAATGTCCTATTTATTGAAGTAGATTGCCAAGTGTTTCGTAGAGATAATCATAAAATGGTCTTTACCGGTGTGCCTAGAGGTGATCTATACATTGTTGATTTCACTAAAAAGGCTCAACCTAGAACTTGCTTTATTGCTAAATCTTCTAAAGGCTAGTTGTGGCATAGACGATTAGGTCATGTTGGCATGCGAAACCTTGACAAGCTTATTAAAGGAAATCATATACTTGGAGTTAACGATGTCATATTTGATAAGGATAGACTTTGCAGCGCTTGTCGTGCAGTAAACAGGTTGGAGGAAGGCATCCCGTGAAGAACATCATGACCACAAGGAGGCCACTCAAGCTACTTCATATGGATCTCTTTGGTCCCAACGCTACAAAAGTCTCGTGGAAATTCTTTTTGTCTAGTTATAGTTGATGATTTTCAAGATTTACGGGTGTTCTTTCTCGATGATAAATCGCAGGTCCAAAAGATCTTCAAAACTTCGCTAGGAAAGCCCAAAATCAATTTGAAGTGAAGATCAAGAAGGTTCATGCGACAACGGAACGGAGTTCAAGAACACAAATGTGGACACCTTTCTTGATGAAGAAGACATTTTACACGAAGTTCTCGCCACATACACACCTCAACAAAATGGAGTTGTTGAGAGGAAGAACCGGACGCCATCAAAATGGCGAGAATGATGCTTGATGAGTACAAGACGCCAAGCACTTTTGGGCGGAAGCGTTGAGACAGCTTGTCATGCAACAAATCGCTTGTATCTTCACAAGCTACTCGGCAAGATGGCATACGAGCTTCACCGTAACAAACCCCAAGTTGGATACTTTCGAGTATTCGCCCAAAGTGCTACATTCTTGATAAGCATCGCTGCTCTAAATTTGCTCCTAAGTCTCATGAAGGTTTCCTACTTGGTTATGGCTCAAACTTCACACATACCGTGTTCACAACAATTTCACCCAAAGGTTGAAGAAACGGTAGATGTGAAGTTTGATGAATCTAACGCTCGCAAGTAGAGCAATTGCCAATTGATGTAGGAGACAAAGACCCTCGAAGCAATTCAAGACTTGTCTATTGGCAAGATTCGTCCAACGCGTGGAAGCTTCTACCTCATGACAAGGTGAACCAAGAGTTGATACGGAAGAATCCACAAGTGGGACACACCAAGATGAAGAAAACGAGGAAGTGCACCAAGACGAACGTCAACAACCTCCTTCTCCACCACGACAAGAGAACGACAACGCCAACAATGAAGAAGGCCAAGAAGAAGAACAAGATGAAGAAAATGTTCAACCAAGACCCAAGCAAAAGCTTTCACGAGTTCGAGCAAGAATCGCTAAAGACCATCCCACGAGAAAATCTACAATGATATCCAAACCGGAGAATCACTCGCCTAAAACTCGCTTAGCTAACTTTTTGAACACTATTCATTCATCTCTAGCATTGAACCTATGAAGGTTGAAGAAGCATTGAAGATCCCGATTGATAAACGCCATGCACGAAGAGCTACACAACTTTGAGAGAAATCAAGTTTGGACATTGGTTGAGAAGCCCGACAACAAGCACAACATCATCGGTACCAAATGGGTGTTTCGCAACAAGCAAGATGAAGATGGACAAGTAGTTCGCAACAAAGCACGCCTCATCGCCCAAGGCTACACCCAAGTCGAAGGTATGGACTATGGTGAGACTTATGCCCCTGCTAGACTTGAGTCCATTCGCATCTTTTGCCTATGCTAATCACCATGATATCACCTTGTACCAAATGGACATTAAAAGTGCTTTTCTAAATGGTGAAATAGAGGAGGAAGTTTATGTTAAACAACCTCCCGGCTTTGTTAATCCTAAGAAACCTGATCATGTTTACAAACTTCACAAAGCTCTTTATGGTCTTAAAAAGCTCCTAGAGCGTGGTATAAATGCTTGACCAAGTTCCTTATTGAAAAGGCTTTGAAATCAGAAAATTGATTCTACTCTTTTACTAAAAGGGTCAACGGAGAACTATTTGTATGCCAAATCTATGTTGATGATATTATATTTGGTTCTACTAACCCTCATTTTAGTGAAAAGTTTGGAAAGCTAATGTCGGAGAAGTTTGAGATGTCTATGATGAGTGAACTCAAATTCTTTCTTGGTTTGCAAATCAAGAAAACTAAGGAAGGTACCTTTGTCTCTCAAACAAAGTACACCAAGGACTTATTCAAGAAGTTCAATATGCAAGAATGCAAAGGTATGACTACACCCATGCCTACTAGTGGACATCTTGATTTGACTAAAGATGGTGAACCAATGATCAAAAGGTTTATTGCTCTATGATTGGTTCATTGTTATATCTATGTGCTTCACGTCCCGATATCATGCTAAGTGTGTGCATGTGTGCATGATATCAAGCTGCTCCTAAAGAATGTCATCTTAAGGTCGTGAAAAGGATAGTGAGATACTTAATCCATACACCAAATTTTGGCATTTGGTATCCTAAGAGGGCCTCTTTCGATCTTGTTGGCTATTCCGAATCGGACTATGCCGGTGACAAGGTTGATAGAAAGTCCACTTCGGGTACTTGTCAATTTCTTGGCAGATCTCTTGTGTCTTGGTCTTCCAAGAAACAAAACTCGGTATCCTTATCCACCGCCGAAGCGGAATACATTGCAGCTGGTTCATGTTGTGCTCAATTACTTTGGATGACCCAAACTCTTAAAGATTATGGGATATATGTGAAACATGTTCCATTACTTTGTGACAATGAAAGTTCTATCAAGATTGCTCACAATCCTGCAACACTCTCGAACTAAGCATATTGAAGTTCGTCATCATTTCATTCGAGATCATTTTGCTAAGGGTGACATTAATCTTAAGCATGTTCGCACCGAAAAGCAATTAGCGGATATATTCACTAAACCACTTGATGAGAAAGGGTTTTGCAGGTTAAGAGGTGAATTGAACATCAGTGATGCTTCAAACTTGGAGTAGGAACTCCATTGGATACATGCAAGACATGAGCTTATGACTAATCCTTGATATTTCTCTTATGTTGATAATCTTATATCTTGGATATATTTGCACCTTGCATGTTATCTAACCTTGTAGGTACTTGGATGAATCTAAGTCTATGAGATTGCAACTCACTCACATCTTGAGCAATCTCTACATCACCAAGTCTCTACACAATGGTGGTTGAAGACAAGGAAGCACGAAACCATTCAAACATATCCTTTGACAAATTCTATGTTGAGTTTCATGATTGTCATTTTGGATACACAAGTGCTCTCCCTTGCAAGAACTAACCCATGTAGGTAGATGAACTCAAATTCCAAGTGGTGCTCCCAACTCTTGATGAGCTACATCAACCTTGAGCAACCCACACAAGTTCGACTACATGATCACGATCAACACCACCACCCAAGGTATGTTATTCCATCTTAGAGAAGTTTTACTGCAAGACATGAGTCAAAGTAACTTGACAAGATGTGAATACATCAAGATGCTTAAACGAAAAATGGTAACCCCATTTTGAGCTTAAACGATGAGTATGACCTATGATCAAGTGATCTCACTTGACTCCTAAGTCAATATACTCTAACATAGGGGATTTTGTCGCCGAACATCTCTAGATGAAGTTCTCTTGTGTTCTTGCATTTGTCTCATGCATATTTGCTAAAAAAAGAACTTCATCTAGATTTCTTTTCTTTTCTATTTGTTCTGCATTCCCTGCATCCAATTCATTGCAAATCTTTCAGTTAATTCCTTGCAAATCCTTGTGAGATCTTACTTGTCTAGTGAGGTGAGGTGACAAGTGTTTTCTCTGTGATGAACTCGGTCACGCCGGTTTCTTGTCTTCGGTCTAATCAAATCATTCGTGCAACCAAGCATACCACTCGGTGCCACCGATTTCACTACAGAAAAACATTTTGCCACTTATTCCTGCATTACTTTTGATCCAGCTCCACTCCATGAATCTTGTCCTCTACAAGCATCACATTTTATCAAGCTTTATGTTGTGACTCAAAGACCAAACCCATTCACGACAAATTCCGTAAGGCCTTCTTGGAAATTGATGTCAAAGGGGGAGAGAGAGAGATCACATCAAAGCCGTATCACTTCAACAGGGGGATAAAGATATCTCCAGGGGGAGAGAATACTCAAGAAAAGAGTAATCTTCAAGGATCCCAGATGCTTGGTGTTCAAGAGGAGAGATGCCACATGTCTTCTTGAGGGGAAAGACATGTTCATATGTGCTTATTTGCATTAGTTCTGTTCATTTGTTTCTTTGAGCTCTGATTCTGCAATTTGCTCTAATTTTCTGTTCCCTATCTTTTCCCAGTATCCCATGCTAGATTCAGGGGGAGCAAGACATCTAAGGGAAAGAAATTCTTTAAATTCATTGCACATCTTTACCTTTGGGGACATGTCTATATTCAATGTGGTACATAGTACTCACTCTCTACATGTCATCCCAGTCTTGGTACTCTTGTGGCTTCTTTTGCTTGCTCTGCCCAAGAGGGTGTATCTGTTATCTAACCCTATTTTCATAGGTTCATTCCATCCTAAGCCAATTCAAGACCACAAGGTAAGTATATGCATCATACCATGTGTATGAGGAATTCTTACCGATGTACATACTGTTTGCAAGAAGGACTCATGAGCATGAAGGTACATTTCCATATTCACATCATTTGCTCGATGCATATAGCCAAGATACATGTAACACATTGCTTACTCTGTCATGGTTATGCTCTCACATGCTTCTATATTCCATATCCACATAATTGCATACATGTAGGGGAGCCTATGCATGTTACATGTCCTTCCAAAGCTTTACTCAGATTCTTTATATAAAGTTTGATGTATGTTGTCATCAATTACCAAAAATGGGAGATTGAAAGCACAAGTGCTCCCCGGGTGATTTTGGTAATTAATGTCAACATATCTCTTATTGGACTAACACTTCTACCTAGTATGTTTCGCATAAGTTCAACAATGGAGTGGCATGGACTAGAGGATGTGGAACCCTTCAAGATGCTAAGAACAAAGGATTGGCTCAAGCTCCAAGCTCAAGACTCTACACTTTCTATTTTAGTGATCCAAGATCACATTGAGTCTATAGGAAAAGCCAATACTATGAAGAGGGATGAGGTGTTGCTTAATGTGTTTCTTGCTCTACAAAGGCTTAGTGATATACTCCAAAGCCCTCAACTACTTTCTCACATCCACATATGTCCTAAACCAAAAGTCAAACTCGGCCCCACTGATTCTTTCTATCCGGCGCCACCGAGTTCAGATGTCTTAGCCACTGCCACAAACCCTAGGCAAATCGGTCTCACCGAGATGGGATTGTAATCTCTCTGTGTATGTCCATTACCAAATTCGGTCTCACCGAGTTTGTGTAATCGGTACTACCGAGGTTACAATGCAAACTCTCTGGTTAACTTATTACCAAAATCGTTCCCACCGAGTTTGTGTAATCGGTCTCACTGAGTTTGCCTGACCAACACTCTGGTTAGCTTATTACCAAAATCGGTCTCACCGAGTTTGTGTAATAGGTCTAACCGAGATTACGTTATGCCCTAACCCTAACCATATCGGTCCTACCGAGTTGCATGTCGGTCCCACCGAAAATCCTAACGGTCACTAGATTTGCTAAATCGGTCCTACCGAGTTTACCAATTCGGTCCCACCAAGTTTGGCAAGTTGTGTGTACCGGTTAGATTTTGTGTGGAATCTAGAAATACCCCTCCACCCACTCTTCATTCGTGGAGAGATCCATCAGAACGAACCTACACTTCCAGCATCCATTTTCTGAGAGAGAACCACCTACTCATGTGTTGAGGCCAAGATATTCCATTCCTACCATATGAATCTTGATCTCCAGCCTTCCCCAAGTTGCTTTCCACCAAATCTTCTTTCCACCAAATCCAAATCCTGAGAGAGAGTTGAGTGTTGAGGAGACTATCATTTGAAGCACAAGAGCAAGGAGTTCATCATCAACACACCATTTGTTACTTCTTGAGAGTGGTGTCTCCTAGATTGGCTAGGTGTCACTTGGGAGCCTCCAACAACATTGTGGAGTTGAACCAAGGAGTTTGTAAGGGCAAGGAGATCGCCACTTCGTGAAGATCTACCGCTAGTGAGGCAAGTCCTTCGTGGGCGACGGCCATGGTGGGATAGACAAGGTTGCTTCTTCGTGGACCCTTCGTGGGTGGAGCCCTCCGTACTCACAAGCAACCATTACCCTTTGTGGGTTGAAGTTCCATCAACGTGGATGTACGATAGCACCACCCATCGGAACCACGAGAAAAACATCCATGTTCCAATTGCGCTTGGATCCTCCAAACCCTTCCCTTTACATTCTTGCAAGTTGCATGCTTTACTTTTCGCTGCTCATATACTCTTTGCATGCTTGCTTGATATGTATTGTGAGTGTTAAACTAGTGCCTAAACTCCACTTAAACTTAAAGAAGTTAAAACTGCAACTTTTAGTACTTAGTGTCTAATCACCCCCTCTAGACACCTCTTCTCGATCCCTTTCACCCGGCTCAAGGCTGCTGGCTTGGCTTCGAGGCGGCCGTAAGGCAAGTGCAGAGTGTCATGGGCCCCAACTGCTCATGGCCTTGATTTACGTAGCCGATTGATGGACGGGTTGTCTCCGCTACCCATGCTTCCTCGGCAGAATCGAGACCCTGCTGCATGCAGAGGAAAACCTTCATTACTCAGTGATCATGGAGGCCGGCAGCTGGCCTCCGGCCCGACTATAATGAGGAGAGGGCGAAGCCCCCGCTGCCCATCTCCTCCTCCACGCCAGATGCTTCTTCTTCTTCCTCTTTGCTTCATCGTCGGTTATGCGACACCCATGACGCTGATAAGGAGATTCTCGCCATCGATAAAGGAAAGACCCCGTGAAGATCAGGCCACTTCCACCGAAGAAGAGGTTGGCCCGCCCCCGACATCGCCGTGAGGCAGGAGGTGACGAGGCCTTGACACGAGCGGCCTCTGCCGGTGTCAAACCGTGGATCTCGGTAGGGATCCTTAATCTGGCGCCTAAGGTCGATGGTAACAGGAGACATGGGGCACAATGTTTACCCAGGTTCGGGCCTCTATGGAGGTAATACCCTACTTCCTCGCTTGATTGATCTTGATGAATATGAGTATCACAAGAGTTGATCTACCACGAGATCGTACTGGCTAAAACCCTAGAAGTCTAGCCTGTATGACTATGGCTATGAGTATTCGCCTCTACAGACCTAGCCCTCCGGTTTATATAGACCCCAGAGGGATCTAGGGTTACATAAGGTCAGTTTACAGAGAAAGGAATCTTCATATTCGATCGCCAAGCTTGCCTTCCACGCCAAGGAGAGTCCCATCCGGACACGGGTAAAGTCTTCGGTCTTTGTATCTTCACAGCCCAATAGTCCGTCCCATGGCTAATAGGCCGGACACCCGAGGACCCCTTAGTCCAGGACTCCCTCAGTAACCCTTGAACGAGGCTTCAATGACGAGGTGTCCGGCGCGCAGATTGTCTTCGGCATTGCAAGGCGGGTTCCCTTTTTCGAATACTCCAAGATAGTCTTCGGACGCAACGAATGTGTCCGGATCCGCAACACAAGTACCGCACACACAGCCGTAGAGAGTATAATATTTTCACTAGTCCCATCTGCTGACAACTTTTTGTGACTGTAACGCCCTCGATGCGGCTATATCTCCCACGTGTCGAAGCACGACTTAGAGGCATAACCGCATTGAAAGCAATGTCGCAAGTGAGGTAATCTTCACACAATCCATGTAATACATGAGGGAAATAGATACATAGTTGGCTTACAGTCGCCACTTCACACAATACATAAATAAACATCCATCATTCAGATTACACTCAAGGTCCGACTACGGAACCAAAATAAAAGAAGATACCCCAAATGCTACATGATCCCCGATCGTCCCAACTGGCTCCACTATCGATCATCGTGAAAGACATATAGTAACGACCACGCCTCGCCGAACTCCCACTTGAGCTCGGGCTATGCCACCCGTGACCGCATCGCTTGCACTGCAATCGTTTTGGTAGAATCTGTGAGTCACGGGACTCAGCAATCTCACACCCATGTAGATCAAGACTATTTAAGCTTATACGAAGGATGTAGTTTTGAGGTGGAGCTGCAGTGTTTACTAGCATATATGGTGGCTACATTCGCAAAAGAGAGCGAGAAGAGAAGCAAAGCACGGTCAGAAGCTAGTAGCGATCAAGAAGTGATCCTGAACTAATTACGCCAAACATTACTCCAACACTGTTCACTTCCGGCCCGCCGAGAAGAGACCATCACGGTTACACACGCTGTTGATGTGTATTTTAATTAAGGTCAACTTCGGGTTTTCTACAACCGACATTAACAAATTCCCATCTGCCTCATAACCGCGGGCACGACTTTCGAAAGATGATACCGCAGGGTGTTCCAACTTAGCCCATTATAAGCTCTCACGGTCAACGAAGGATAATCCTTCACCGAAGACCCGATCAGTCTCTAATCCCGGACTACAAGACATTTCGACAAGAATAAAATAAGACCAAGAAAGCCACCTGACAGCCGACAAATCCCGATAGGAGCTGCACATATCTCGCTCTCGTGGCACATCCAGATAAGTCAAGCTACGAGTAAAACCAAGCCTCGAAGTTTCTGCTGGTGGCCCCAAGAGGTTGCTCGTTCGGGCCAGCACTCAAGGAGCACCGTCCGGGGTTAAATAAAGATTACCTCGGCTAGCGAAACCCGGGGAAAAGGCTTAGGTGGCAAATGGTAAAACCAAAGTTGGGCCTTGCTGGAGGAGTCTTATTCAAAGCAAACCGTCAAGGGGGTCCCATAAATCACCCAACCGTAAGGAACGCGAAATCAAGGAACATAACACCGGTATGACGGAAACTAGGGCGGCAAGAGTGGAACAAAACACCAGGCATAAGGCCGAGCCTTCCACCCTTTAGCAAGTATATAGATGCATTAATTATAGCAGAAATATATTGTGATATCCCCAACAAGTAAACATGTTCCAAATAGGAACAACATCTCCATGTTCCAACAAGGAACA
Organism: Aegilops longissima; assembly: GCA_021605205.1. Taxonomy (NCBI): domain Eukaryota; kingdom Viridiplantae; phylum Streptophyta; class Magnoliopsida; order Poales; family Poaceae; genus Aegilops; species Aegilops longissima. Next base: position 4,833 of record JAHIAM010006123.1, on the reverse strand, counting down.
AACTTCATCTTCACCTGCAACTAGCAACGCTATAAGAGGGGCTGAGCAAAGCGGTAACATAGCCAATCAACGGTTTGCTAGGAAAGGATGGTTAGAGGTTTGACATGGCAATATGGGTGACATGATATAGCAAGTGATAGGCATCGTAGCATAGGCATAGCAAAAGAGCGAGCATCTAGCATAGCAAAGCTAGAAGTGATTTCGAGGGTATGGTCATCTTGCCTGCAAAGTTCTCGAGTTGTCGAAAGCTTGATCCTCGTAAGCTGCTCTCAACAGGTTCCTCGCTCACGCACTCATCTCCGGCTCTACCCAAAGCAAGAACACAAACAAAGGAAGCATAATAAATCACGGCAATGCACAAGCAACATGATGCAAAACATGGCATGATATGCGAGATGTGATATGCAATGCGATGCGCCATCCGAAGGAAAATGATGAACTATGCATCAACTTGGCAAACCAAGTATGCCGCTGGAAAGATGAGATGATTTGGGTTGAAATCGATATAAAGATCACCGAATCGATGCACGGTTTGCAAATGACAAGAAAACAAGAATGGCACAAATCTGCCATTAACAGTGATGATACCACTTAGCAAGCAACAAGAAGATAAGCAACTGCACTCAAACGCATCGTAGTAAAAGCATATGGCAGTGATCTACTCAAGATGCTTGACAAAAGATGAACACTGAGCTACGGATAATTTGTTGGAAATATGCCCTAGAGGCAATAATAAATTAGTTATTATTATATTTCCTTGTTCATGATAATCGTTTATTATTCATGCTATAATTGTATTGACCGGAAACCGCAATACATGTGTGGATACATAGACAACACCATGTCCCTAGTAAGCCTCTAGTTGACTAGCTCGTTGATCAATAGATGGTTATGGTTTCCTGACCATGGACATTGGATGTCGTTGATAACGGATCACATCATTAGGAGAATGATGTGATGGACAAGACCCAATCCTAAGCCTAGCACAAAGATCGTAGTTCGATGCTAAAGCTTTTCTAAATGTCAAGTATCATTTCCTTAGACCATGAGATTGTGCAACTCCCGGATACCGTAGGAATGCTTTGGTGTACCAAACGCCACAACGAATCGGGTGACTATAAAGGTGCACTACAGTATCTCCGAAAGTGACTGCTGGTTGGCACGAATCGAGATCGATTTGTCACTCCGTGAGACGGAGAGGTATCTCCGGCCCACTCGGTAGGACATCATCATATCAGTACAATGTGATCAAGGAGTTGATCACGGATGATGTGTTACGGAACGAGTAAAGAGACTTGCCGTAACGAGATTGAACAAGGTATCGGATACCGACGATCGAATCTCGCAAGTACAATACCGCTAGACAAAGGGAATTGAATACGGATTGATTGAGTCCTTAACATCGTGGTTCATCCGATGAGATCATCGTGGAACATGTGGGAGCCAACATGGGTATCCAGATCCCGCTGTTGGTTATTGACCGAGAACGCCTCGGTCATGTCTACATGTCTCCAACTCGTAGGGTCTACACACTTAAGGTTCGGCGACGTTAGGGTTATAAAGGAAGTTTGTATGTGGTTACCGAATGTTGTTCGAGTCCCGGATGAGATCCCGGACGTCCACGAGGAGTTCCGAATGGTCCGGAGGTAAAGATTTATATATGGAAAGTTGTTGTTCGGTTCCGAAAAGTTCGGTTTTTCGGATTGTACCGGAAGCTTCTGTAAGGTTCCGGAGGATTCCGAGGGGTCCGGAGGTCCGGAAATTGTTCCACCACGTCCAATACAGTAGCATGGGCTGTAGGGGCGCCTAGCCTTAATGGGCCAGGGGCACCAGCCCCCAAGGCCCATGCGCATGGGAGGGGGAAACCCTAAGGGAGGGCCTCCACTTGACTTGGGAGGCACCTCCTCCCTCTTGGCCGCCCCCAAGTCCCATCTAGGGCTGGCCGCACCCCTTGGGGTGGAAACCCAAAGGGGCGCAGCCCCTTTCCTCTATATATACTTGAGGTTTTGGGCTGCCCAACCGACATGAGAACTTCTCCTCTGGTGCAGCCCCGCCTCCTCCTCCTCCTCTCCCTTGGTGCTTGGGCGGCCTCGGGATTGCCACGCCTCCACCACCACCACGCCTGCTGTGTTGCTGCTGGATGGAGTCTTCTCAACCTCTCCTCTCTCCTTGCTGGATCAAGGCATGGGAGACGCCACCGGCTGTACGTGTGTTGAACGCGAGGTGCCGTCTGCTCGCACTAGGATCATCGGTGATTTGGATCACGACGAGCACGACTCCTTCAACCCCGCTCACATGAACGCTTCCGCTTAGCGATCTACAAGGGTATGTAGATGCACTCTCCTTCCTCGCTGCTAGTTTCTCCATAGATAGATCTTGGTGACACGAGGAAAATTTTGAATTTCTGCCACGCTCCCAACAAAGGGCATCATGAGCTAGGTCTATTATGAGATTCTTTGCACGAGTAGAACACAAAGTAGTTGTGGGCGTTGATGTTGTTCAATATGCTTACCGTTACTAGTCCAATCTTGTTTCGACGGTATTGTGGGATGAAGCGCCCGACCCACCTTACACGCATTTCACGTGAGACAGTTCCACTGATCGACATGCACTTGGTGCATAAGGTGGCTAGCGGGTGCCGCCTCCCACTTTAGTCGGAACGGATTCGGCGAAAAGGGTCCTTATGAAGGGTAAATAGCAATTGGCATATCACGCTGTGGTTTTATGAGGTAAGAAACGTTTGCTAGAAACCCATAGCAGCCATCAGAAACATGCAAACAACAATTAGAGGACGCCTAACTTGTTTTTGCAGGTATGCTATGTGATGTGATATGGCCAAGAAGAATGTGATGAATGATATGTGATGTATGAGATTGATCATGTTCTTGTAATAGGATTCACGACTTGCATGTCGATGAATATGACAACCGCAGGAGCCATAGGAGTTGTCTTTATTTATTGTATGACCTGCGTGTCATTAAACAACGCCATGTAATTACTTTACTTTATTGCTAACCGTAGCCATAGTAGTAGAAGTAATAGTTGGCGAGACAACTTCATGAAGACACGATGGTGGAGATCATGATGATGGAGATCATGGTGTCATGCCGGTGACGATGATGATCATGGAGCCCCAAGATGGAGATCAAAGGAGCAAAATGATATTGGCCATATCATGTCACTATATAATTGCATGTGATGTTTATTATGTTTATGCATCTTGTTTACTTAGAACGACGGTAATAAATAAGATGATCCTTACACAAATTTCAAGAAGTGTTCTCCCCGACTGCGCACCGCTGTTTGCCGCTTCTAAGCACCACGTGATGATCGGTGTGATGGATTCTTACGCTCACATACAACGGTGTAAGACAGATTTACACAAAGAAAAACACTTGGGGTTAACTTGACGAGCCTAGCATGTGCGATATGACCTCGAACACGAGACCGAAAGGTCGAGCATGAGTCGATAGTAGATACGATCAACATGAAGATGTTCACCGATGATGACTAGTCCGTCTCACGTGATGATCGGACACGCCTAGTTGACTCGGATCATGTAATCACTTTGATGACCAGAGGGATGTCTATTTGAGTGGAGTTCATAAGATGAACTTAATTATCTTGAACATAGTCAAAAGACCTTTGCAATTATGTCGAAAGCTCGCGCTTTAGTTCCACTATTTAGATATGTTCCTAGGGAAAAATAGTTGAAAGTAGACAGAGCGATTATGTGGACAGAGAAAGCTTATGTCCTTAATGCACCGCCACAGTGCTGAACCCCAAACGCCGCTTGTGGATGTTGCGTAACATCGACATACACGCTTTGATAACTACGTGATAGTTCAGCTTAAACGGTTTAGAGTTGAGGCACCAAAGACGCTTTAAACGTCGCAGAACATATGAGATGTTTCGAGGGCTGAAATTGGGATTTCAGTGCTCGTGCTCATGTCAAGAGGTATGAGACCTCCGACGATTTTCTTAGCCTACAAACTAAGGGAGAAAATCTCAATCGTTGAGTTTGTGCTCGATTGTCCGAGTAATGACAATCACTTGAATCGAGGGAGTTGATCTTCCGATGAGATAGTGATGTTTCTCCAAAGTCATTACCACCAAGCTGCTAGAGCTTCGTGATGAACTATAACATATCAAGGATAGAGATGATGATCCTTGAGGTATTCGCGTTGTTTGACACCGCGAAAGTAGAAGTCAAGTAGGAGCATCAATTGTTGATGGTTGGTAAAACCACTAATTTCAAGAAGGGCAAAGGCAACAAGGATACTTCATGAAACGGCAAATCAGTTGTTGCCCAAAGAAGAAACCCAAGGTTGAACCCAAACCCGAGACTAAGTGCTTCGTAATAAGGGGAACAGCCACCGAGCAGAATTACCCTAGATACTTGGTAGATAAGAAGGCTGGCAAGGTCGATAGAAGTATATTGATATACATTATGTTATTGTGTATTTTACTAGTACTCCTAGTAGCACCAGGGTATTGGATACCGGTTCGTTGCTAAGTGTTAGTAACTCAAATAAAAGCTCATGGAATAAACGGAGACTAGCTAAAGGAGAGTCGACGATATGTGTTGAAGTGTTTCCAATTTTGATGTGATCAAACATCGCACGCCCCCTCTACCATCAAGATTAGTATTAAACCAGAATAATTATAATTTGGTGTTTATGCTGAGCATAGACATGATTGGATTATGTCTATCGCAATACGGTTATTCATTTGAGGAGAATAATGGTTACTCTATTTATTTGAATAACACCTTCAATGGTCTTGCACCTAAATAAATGGTTTATTGAATCTCGATCGTAGTGATACACATTT